>QANW01007622.1:597207-655617 GCA_003254865.1 Dryas drummondii | reverse complement strand
TTTTTTTTTTGGGGCCAATGAATGATACTCTTATCAATGATATATGTTGATACATATATGTGCACCGAGCAGAACTAATCCTGACAAGGAGACGAACACCCACCGACCGCAAGGTAGAGACCTTTAAGAGTGTGAATTTGGGCCTTCATGTTGTATTGGGCTTCTATGTTGTATTAGGCCTCTATATTGTATTAGGCCTTAGTTGAGCCTTACTTATGTAAAAGTCTCACACTTGGGCAATTGTAAGGGAATAGCTCTTTATCCTCTATCTATAAATAGGGACCCTTACCCACATAGAAAAAGATCTTTCATATCTCTTATCTTCCATTTTTAGACCTAGCTCTCATTTTCTTGCTAGAGCTTTCATGCTCTCTTGTACATTGTAAACAACTTTATTCATAATGAGAACCCAAAAAACCTAAGTGGACGTAGCCCGATCACAAGGATCGTGGTGAACCACTATACATCTCGTGTTTATTGTGTATATGTTGAATCGACTACCGATCCAAATTTGTGCATCAACAGTGTAGATAACAAAACTACCTTTATGATGATGATCTGCAGCACCCATGAAGTAATTTTTATCAGTATTCAACTTGTTAGCAACAACTCTTGATGGGTATGAAATTTTTTTCCTCACCAGAGAAGCTTTCTTCTGCCACTTCCTAGCCATTTTTATGAGCTTCTTGGGGCTGATCAGAAATGTGTCCATGAAGATATATAAAATGACCTCGGGCAAGAAGATCAACACTGCTATTGGTATTTGAAAATATGTCAAATTTACATCTTCTTGTTTAAAGACAAAGGGGAAGGAGCTTATCAGTTAGCTACAAGGTCACAAGAGATTCTTTCAGTTGGTTACTAGTAAGTACAAAACAGATCCTATCAGTTGGTTACTAGCTAGGACTTGCGTACACAAGAAATCTTTAGTTAGAATGTTTAATTTGGCACCTTCTCATTGTATTTATCTTCTTGTGTATTAATTTCCTACCCAAGTACCTATATATGTTTCCCACCAAAATATTGTTAGATCCAAAAATAAAATTGTGAAATAATAAATGATAAATTGCTCCAATTGAGTACTGAGGCGTGGAAATCTCACTCTCTTCATTCTTTTTCAGAAGCAAAGAATTCATTCCATCAATTTTGTAAATTCGTTACCGGACAGTCCTTAGCAATACATTCCATTGACCAAGGAGGAGCCTCATCATAATTAAAGCTAGTATGGGCTACTTCATTACTCTCTCCTGGACTTGAATCTCAATGAAGATCATCCTACAATACATGTTCAAGAATCACCGCCTTTAATTTGGTTGTGAGAGTATGCTATGTCACCATGTCATGTCCAGTAAAAGAATGCAGAAGGAGAGCAAATTTAAGTTAATGGCCACCCTCTAACACATCATACAAGTTCAAAATTCATCTCTAATTAACATGAAAGAAAATGAAAGTTTTGAATGAATCTACACTTTGTATTTTATATTTCGGTCACTTTAGTCTCAAAAGTCTCACACATAATTTTAGAATTTCTTATGAATGATATTAAATAAAAAAATTAGAAAATGTCATATGTCTTTTTTTTCTTTTTTCTTTTTTGAGAAAGAAAATGTCATATGTCTAGTACCAACTTTTTCTAAGTAGAAAATTTAATTTCATCGTCCAATTAAACACACTGCAAGATAACGGGGCTGGGGCTTGGAAGGGCCAATACTTTAGGCTCAATTCATGCCTACATACCGGCTTCAGTATTCTGAGCATCAGAAACACAAAGGGAAACACACTTGCAGTTGAGTTCAAATTCGACTTTGGGCAGACAATTTTTCAAACAAGGTTTTCCTTCATTTTTCATTTGACAGAGAAGAGCTCTCGCGTAGCTCTCTTTGCTCCATTAAGGTATTTCCCCAGCTTCAACTTCAAGACTGAATATTCAATACTAATACTCTTCCATTTTCAGCATTATACATAATAGAACAATCAAGCTTTTACTTTTTACCTTGATGGTTCAGTGACTGAGTGTTGGGTCTTCAATATGTTTCATTTTTTCCTTTTTGGTGAAATGTATATGAGCCTACTAGCTGTTTGATGAAATGGGTCTGAGAATCTCTTATTCTTTTCTCTTTTTCTTATGCCAATTTCAAATGGGTACCCTTAATTCTTGTGTTCAAGAGAAAAATTCAAATACCCATTTTTGGAGACCCATCAAATCACATTACAATGTTCTCAATGATTTAAACATGATTAATATTAGTTTATGATGGTTTATAGGTGCCGTGCTCTTTTTGCCCTTCTTGTACTATAGTTTCTTTTTCCATTGTTACAACCTCAGTTCAATTCTCCACTATAAGGCCCAACCAGGCATTTTTGAGCTGCTTGTATCCATTATATTATAACATATGATTGTGGGCAACTTCTTGAATGAATGAAAATTGAGCATGCTCATAAAAACGTGCTTGCATGTGTGCGTTGATTTTTGGAAAATTTTTCTCAACTGCCTGGTCTTTATTGCAGAGCTACAATAAGTCTCGACGATAAAGAACGATGCCACATAGAACTCAACCTATGACTGCACTGTTGGTGTTTACGGGACTGAATGTTGTATTAGTTTCAACCATTACTCCAGTCTATGATTTCGTCTGTTTCCTTCCTTATTGGGAAAGAAGGGTATGTTTTCTGTTATCATTTGTTAAGCAAGTTATTTTCAGAAAAAAAAAAAAAATTGAAACTTTTTTAGGGTAGATGATATCTGGATCTTTCCGACATCATCAACAACGTTGACGACACACATGCAGGATGCAACTTAAAAGTTAAAACCTAGTTTTCCCTACTGTTTACTTGATGTTGTATAACTATGTTTGTATGTCATGTTATTATATTTCTTTACGACGTTGAATCTTGGTAAATATCATTTCGGGTTTTGATTGTATATCGCTCTTCCTTGAACCTTTCTCTTGAAATGCTAAATTATTGCAGTTGGGTGATTGCACAAACTTTTTCCATATACCACTATGCATGCAGAGTGTAACATGGAGTTATATTATTATATTATGCACACCACATAAATTGCTCAAGCTTTTTGAAATTTCTTCACAAGGTGCTTAGAGGTTGAACTGATCTGATGTGAGTTGGGCCCAGTCTCTTAGGCTCTAATGCATCCTAGCAATGATATAAAAGTTAAAGAGTATTAAAATGTAAACCATATTAGGCCTTGTGCTTCCATCATATGAATAAGACACCAGAGTAGTGAAAAGAAAGTAACAAGAGGAATGCTTTGTTGGTAAATTCTTGTCTGACGAACTTAGGTTTGGGATACTCAATTTCTTAATTTCCATGAAATTCAGTGAGAGGGAAGCAAAATTGAAGAATGAGAAATAAAATTTTAATACCCCATACTGAAAAAGGGAGAAATGGAATCAGAACTTTTTTGGAAACTTGAGCCAAATTAACTTCCTCAGACTTGTAAATTTTTTTGTACCTTTGTCTCATCCCAGTATTCTCCTTCACCTTATATTGGTTATATATGGTTAATTGACAAGCTCAGCTGATATAGGAGCTTTACTATTGTATTTTCCTCTTCCAATTATAATAGGATGCAGTGAAAAAATCCCAAGAAAGTGAGCCATTACTGTAAAAAGAAAGCTTTATTGACTTTGTATAAGATTAATAACAGTAATGGCTCAATTAGTTTTGAGCCATTAGTGAAATCCCCTACAACACAGGGTGACCCTAGAAAGGGTGACTTGTAGTGAGCCATTACCGTAATAAACTTCTGAGCTTTATCCAGTTTGACCCTAGAAAGAAAGCTAGGAATTCACTAATTTCTCCAGCTTTGTAGCCTTGCAGTGAGCCTCTACTGTACATACTATTAAGAATTACGCTATTTTCCTTTTAATGCAAAGGTAGAATTATGAGCGGTGAGATAGGATTGTTCCCCTGAACAATTAATAGAGAAAATAACTGTTTAACATCTGTATAACAGAGATAAATTCTCATTGGTTGCTTCTGGAAGAAAAACCTAAGGTATCTTGATTTTATGTTTTCTATTTAAAGTACTAATACAAGAAAATCTTATGGTTTGGTCTGACCTCTAACAGCCAGTTTATGCGACACATAATCAATTTCAATAACATAGCACTTTTCTGAAATCTGAAAACCAGTGTTTATTGTCCAGATTGTACCACTTGACATCCATGCTTTTGATAAATTCTCAAGTCATGCTATGCAAACATCACTTTGCTTTCTGCATTTAGTTCCCAAGGGTGGTGTATTTTGTCTTGTTGGCACTAGTCAAACTATTCACAAAATGTACCAACCTCAATGTCTTATGAATGCGTGAAAACTGAAAACTTTATAACATGCATATCTTTATGGGTTTTGAAATACAAATGCAAAATTTTGTGTGCATGTCTTGGATTGGTCAGTTTTGGTGAAGGTTTTGCATAGAGCTAGAGGTACCACATTGTGTATCACATTTCTAATATAGGTGAAGCCCACCTATACAAAGGAATCCCACCTCTTTTAGAGATGTGATACCAAAATGTGGCACAAATAGTTTGTTTTATCCTTTTGCATGTCAGTTTAAGTGAGTTAGTCAATTCGGATTGGCTTTGATTATTGAGCTTTTTCTAGTTTTTGTAATTGCAAGTTGTTATGGGCTTAGCTTTTTAATTCTAAATATCATTTTCTCTGGTATGTCCACCTAGAACCTTCTGTGTTACTAAATATATAAATTTAAAGCAACAAGTCTCTTAGCAAAGAAAATCCATTGCGTCTACAGAATTTTGATTTAATATAACATCATCCATAGTATCATCAAATTACAATTCTGGCTTCTAAATGCAACCATCCATAGAGAAAAGTGTTCAAGCTTTTAAGAAAAAATTAATTATTTAAAACAAATAAAGACATGTCATAAAATAGTAGGATACTAACTAGAAGACAATTTCATCAAAGACACATAGTTTTATCGAATTGGAGGGGTTGTGTTATTTAGTTCTTTAAAAATTAAAAATATGGTAATCCCTCCAATCCAATGCAATTGGTTATTTATTTTCATATATAATCCAAACTAAAAAGATAACCAATCCAAACCGCTTAGGTTAGATTGGATTCAGTCAGTTAGTCGATCTTTTTGGATATTTTTTTTTTCACATCTCTACATCTCATATCCTTTTGGTTTTTTTACTTTGCAGAGAGAACGACGTCGTCAGGAACGTGAAGCTACTTTAGCAAATGATTCTAAATCAACATAGAAGTATATATGAGGTCAAACCTCTTGAATTATAGGTTTTTAAGATTTTCTAATATTTATGGCAGTTTGAGGTATCAATTTATTCTAAGAATTTAGTAAATGAAAGATAAGAAGGTACATGAAGCTTTTGCATGCCTATTTATGGATCTTTTTTATATATATCATAAATTTTAATTTTGAAATATACTTTAAATACAACCTCAAAGATTTGCAGGAGGTCACAGTCCATGTGTCCCAATCAAACAAGTTTCTTTGTTCTCTTAACATTGCAAATTGTTGTTGCAATGCAACAGCAATATCTCATGTTAGTTTTCTCTCTCCTTTTCGGCTTGGTGCTGTACTTGCTATCTTATTGGAGAAAGATTTGCTTCCTTAGATTGCGAGAACTTGTTAGACGATTTGAAAAAACATGGAATTTAAATGAATCCATTTTCTAATATACAATTATTGTACATTGATATCTCTGGCATGTAATCTCATATTTTAACCAAACCCCGTCTAAGTACACAGTAGGGAAGTCCTTATACTCCTTTTTCTCCTTTTTGTTTTCTGAAATAATTGTGATTTGGCCATCTTATTGAATTACAAATGTCTGGTAATACATAATTGACCAATATATGAAGGGTTGCTTGTGATGTTCGAAGGCACCATTTCGGTAAGCAAAGACTTCCATTTGATGCTTGTTTGATGTTCCAAACCTTGACATAAATGGAATGTAGGATATGCTTTAGTTTGCCTATATATGTACTCAGTAATTATGTGCATGTATATGCTCTTAAGAAAAGGAAAAATGAACTGCCATCATGTGCAGTTATTTGCATGTTGATGTTTACTTTGAAATGAGAAACTGGAATGAGATCCTATACCATAAAAAGGGATCCTCAAAGTAGGATCCATGCCCATATAGACTTTTTTTTATCATAAACGATGGGTTGGATTGGATTCATTATATAAACAATGGATTGGATTAGCCAATATAGAATGGATTGGATTGGATCACCCAATATAAACAATGGATTGGATTTGACCAATATGCATCCAATATGTCCCTAGCAGTCTAGCACCACCAAACTGTTATTCTCATATTCTTGTTTCAAATCCAATCAGATAGAGAGCTCCTATTAAACACTAGACCAAAAGCTAAATAAGTAGTATTCAATCAAATTCAATTCACATCAATTTCAGATCGGGTAATTTACATCTGGCACACTAGAAGTTAACTTCTGGTTTTGGGCTTTCACTGTGGGCTTTTACTATAGGCCATAAGAAGGCTTGGCTGTGACTGTGTGAGCCTGTGTCCAGAGTCTAATCGCACTTGGTACTAGTGAGGTTGGCTTTCTAGTTTAAATCCTAGCTTGTCATTTTTCTCAGTAATATAGTTAGTTCTCTTGAATGTTGAACCTTCCAATTTTGGGTCCTTGTATGTGTAGTTGGGTCTTTATGTTCTGTGATGTACAAACTAGGTGATTTCTTTTTCAATGTTGGTACATATACAAGCAAAGTTTCAGTTCAAAAGCCTCAATAATGAACTTTAATGCGCAAGAACATTGAATGCAGGAGAGCACCTGATGATCGATCCATATTGAAATTTTGTAGCTGATTAAGTTGGTCCAAACTACCATCCTTCTACTTCCCAAATAAATGTCTCAGCTCCCATACTAACTTATTTATATGTAATATAATTATCGTCTACTGGTTTACAGATGTGTCAATTTATTGCTCATCACACATAAACTGCCTCTTTGTCTTGGTTATGATGGCAACACATCCTCCATGTATAAGTTCAATGATTCTTAAAACCTTGGGGATCTATAATCTATAAAGACATTAACTGATCAAGCACATGTAGTTAAAGAAAGTCTATTAGGATCATAATCCCGTGATGAAAAAATAGACATCTTGGGTAGCTAGTAAATAAGCTCTTGGGCTCCATTCCTTTTTAAGCCGGTTTTTAAAGGCAAGTTCTATCACGCAAATGGGACAAAGTTCACGACCTATAGCCTGGTTTAAATGACATTAATATTATGTATGAGCATATTATCAAATCATTAAATATTTGGTAGATAATCAAAAGAAAGGACTACCATTAGATAGTGAGCTAGAAACTTTTTTTTTTTTTTTGTGAATTAGTGATCTAGAAAGTGGAGTAGATAATTTAATAGGCATAGTTGGAATGAGCTGAGCTGTAGGCTTACGATGGTCTACATTTAAAATATACAAAAAGAATCACACAATAAGTTTTTTTTTTTAGAAGAACAACGAGATGTATTACAGCCCATGATCCCTTGCATGCAGTACCTGTATGATCGACTCAACGATCCATCCATATAATACTGAATATGTCAATGGTTGACAATCGCCACAATATTTATAATAATAACAAGAAAAAAAAAAAAAAAAAAACTAATATGCATGCAGGGCTGAGGGCTCTAGTATTCCAGTGGAATCAGACTTGATTTGACCCAAGTCAGAAATCGTAGAGATGACTCGATGAGATGAGGCATGTGTCAGAGATCAAGAGGCTGAAGCCACGTGTGAAGGGGGGGTTTGCATGGGTGGCTGGCTGTTTGTGATTTTTGAGAGAGAGAGAGAGAGAGAGAGAGAGAGAGGAGAGAGAGATGACTCGATGAGATGNGAGAGAGAGAGAGAGAGAGAGAGAGAGAGAGAGAGAGAGAGAGAGAGAGAGAATTAGATGGGGCAGAATTGCAAGCAAGCAATGGTGCAATTCACGCATTGTCATGTCATGTGCTGTCTACGCTTTCTGAGTCGCATTTTGCATGTGCTAGCTGTTGTCCCACTTGCTCTTTACGATATGATATATATGCCATATGCACAAACACACCCCTCCTCCCCAGTCCCCATTCCCTGCCCCTCCAATCCCATTGCTTATTGCTTTCTCTCTCAGCATCGATCCCCCTCATTTCCTACTTTTGCATGCCACCACATCTTTGCATATTCTCTTGCCTCAACATTCCTTCACCAATAATACTACATACCCTATCAAATGTGATTACCATGCATATTTATAAGTTATAAGGTCTCAGTGTATATCCAAATTTGAATAAATGAAATAAATTTAGATTCATATGCTTATTTTTTAAGGTCCATTCACTTTAGTTACCAAATTGTAATATTTTTTTATTTTAATTACCAAAACATTTATGTAATTTAACTTTAGGTACTAAATTTCAGTTTAGATATCAACTTTAAAAAATATAGTTATATCGAGTTGTGACTGTCTAACAGTAATAACTTTTTTATTGATTTGTTGTTTTTTCAATATTTGCAAGGCTTAAACTTTAATGTTTAGTTTTTAGGTTATAGGACTTCATTCCCCAAACATAAATCAAAAGTATGAAACCCTTAAAAATTTTGATTTTTTATAAATTTTAAACAATCACAACTGTGACTGTTCGACAATTACAACTGTAACTATTCGACAGTCACAACTGTATAACAAACTGATTTGTGATCTAATCCAAAATGTCTTACTCTAGGTTAGTACCTAAACTAAAAAAAAATTAGTTTCTTGCTACTTTACTGAAAAACTATTGATATTTGATATTTAATTCTAATTTTCTATATTTTTTATTGACTTCAATTGTATGTGTACATATTATAAATATAAAAAGTATTCAAGCAAAACAAGAAATAGATTGATTTTAACACTTTTTATATATGTGTGAGATTGAAACAACTTCAGTACGTGGACAATCCAAATCAGTGAATAAATTTGATAAATGTGATAATACTTTTTAGTGATAACATGGAAATGGATCGAATCATTTTTCCATCTTAATTCTAACTCACCCTCCATCACCATCACTTGAATGCAACAATACTCTTCTTTCACGTTTGATAATGCATCTTCATCATATGCCATATGAGCTTGCTTGCTTTCAAAATTGTTCAAATGGGTCTATCTTCCTATTTTTGGAAAATCCTCATAAAAACGATTTTTATATATATGACAAAAAATTGATACTTATAAGTTAGTACTAGTTATGAAAGCAACTTGTTGCATATATTTCGATCCACAAATATTAATTGCCTGAAACCATTTAATAAATCATGTCCATTTTGTTTCCAAATGGAGAAGCAAAGTTAACTAGCTCTTTTTGCTTCACAATTCCTGCCCTTGTACATATAATTATTAAAGTTGTTGCCATTTCCCTTTCTGAACTACAAATTTTGATGACTTTGATTGATTTCATCATAACCTCTGTTTGCTGTACAAGTGATCGATACTCCTAGGGATTGGGATTTGACCTATATCATCGCTATTCACTACAACGGTAAAATTTAGGGACTTAGATAAAATTTTTCCTGCTATGTGTATGGTGCAACCCTATTAATATAGTGTTTTTCTTTTTTTGGTCGAAACTATCATGTGTCTTTATTTTAAGTAACATTTACAATTGTAAATAAGTAGAACACATGACACCACTCAGCTCGCACCATACACGTGATATGATTACCCCTTTCAAGACTTTTTTGTTTAACTTAACTCCTATTCCCAACTTTTTTTATCCGCCCAAATGGTATGTTGACTCGTCACATTACATAGGTGTTCTTAATTTCCCTTTTATAAATCTAAATTATTAGGTTGTTCAATCCGGCCTACAACATTCAAAGACAAAGAATTGAAGATAAAAAAATTATGATAGAGAGCTGAAAATGAAGGAGATTATTGTAATAGAGAGTTGAAGATGAAGACTGAAGAAGGTACGTTCCTTAGCCAAACATGTCTTGGCTGGTTTCTATTGTTTCTCTCTGTTGAAGAATCCTAAACAAAGGTTGCACATATGTTTCGTTTTGGAAATTAAACAGATGTCTTTTTTCTTTTTCTTTTTTAGCCAATCTTACATGCATGCCATATAAGTTGGTAAAAAAAAGTTGGAAAAAGTGTTAGCTAGCTAGTTAAATAGCATATTCCTAAATTAAGAGTTAGTGATGATAATTCTCAAAGCATAATATATATAACCGGCCGGCGGGTGCACTTTAATGAATTATTTGGATTAAAAATTTAGAATAGTCAAGATAAAAAGAAGATCTAGATCCCCCTCTAGTCAACCACTTAATTTTTTTTTTTGGTAGAACTAGACCACTTAATTAATTTTGACCCTTGTATTTAAACAAAATTAATGACATCACTCCATATATATATATAGAGAGAGAGAGAGAGAGAGAGAGAGAGAGAGAGAGTTGTAAGTAAAATGCATGGGGGTATGGAAGAGCTAGCTAGCTGTGGTCTAACCGGAACATGGGTCCTCTTGGTCAGAACTTCAATGACAATTTATATAACCAGCTGTTTTATTATTGAAGCCTTGTTAGTATTGGTTTTTCCCTTAAGATCGAGTGCACTTGACACATAAGATTGCGCATTCATTAATCAATTTCATCCAGACACAAACTGCATGTATATATACTTTTTCTTGGTCTGAAGATAATTCATAAATTGCATGTATACTTTGTCAACGTAAATTTACATTTTACCCCCTCGTGGTGTACTACTTTGCATTGGGAGGGTGGGGTTTGGTGTTTTGCTTTTTTTTTTTCTCTTTGTTTTTAGTTTTGTCAAGGGGTAAAAATTGAACTTCGAGTTTTAAAAAAATATTGGTTATAATGAGAAACTTGTAGGGTACATATAGAAATTCACTTTGGGAAGTACTTGGGGCTTTTCGAACTTTTACTTGATTTGATAAACTCCAAATGCGGATGCAGTTTGCAAAATTGCAAACATACATTACACAGTGCTCGCACAGTACACGTGTCATCCCCCTCTGTCCAAAGTCGGAGCACTTTTGGATTATCCTTCTCTCGTATTTAAACCCCGCCTAAACCCCTTCTTTAATCCTCGCCTTTATATAAACCATCAAACTTAATCCTCCCTCTCGCTCGCTCGCTCTCTCACAGTAAAAGAATTGAAAAAAATACTCACTGTCTAAGTGTCAACTGTCAAGGTGTCATCTCCATAGAGGAAGAGACTCTCCCTCCTCTCTCTCTCTCTCTCTCTCTCTCTCTCTCTCTTCCCTCCTGTGGCTCACTGGGGCGTTGTGTGAGCACGGCACCAGCAGATCTCTCTCCCCCCCAAATGGCGAGCAGTACTCACATTAGCAGCGCCGAAGCCGACCCCCCGAAGCCGCCGCCGAGCCTCTCCTCCTCGGCGTCGTTCAAGGCTCGCAAGAAGACCAGCTCCGCCGGAATCTCCCGAGCCGGCTCCGAAGTCGATGACTTCATCACCCTCATGCACGGCTCCGATCCAGTCCGTGTCGAGCTCAACCGCCTCGAGAACGAAGTCCGAGGTATGTATGTTGTTTCTTCTCCGGTCTCCATTCTCCCGGAAAAAAGTGTTTCCGAGAAGATTTGGAGCTCACATTTTCTTCCTATCTAATGAGAAACGATATTATTATCTCGTCAATTTGATCAATTTGTCTAATTTATAGCCTCATTTTCTGGAAAAAATAAAATTTCTTCCAATTTTCTCTCCATTTACTCGGGAAGTGTTTTCCTGACCATAAATTTCAGACGAACATTTGCTAGCTAGGAGAAACGATATTAGTATATTATTAATTTGTCTAATTTAGAGCTTTAGAAAATAAATTTGATCAAATTTCATTTATTTTAAAATTTATAAGGTCAATTTTCACTCAATTTTGTTTCTCTTTTATTTATTTATGAAATAACAGATAAAGATAGGGAATTGGGAGATGCTGTTGCAGAAATCAAGTCGTTGAGGAATTCAGAGCGCCTTAAAGAAAAGGCCGTTGAAGAGGTACTCTATTTTAATTGCAAAAGCCATTTTTGTGCTTCTACTTACAGTAATTTCAGTTAATTTTGCTCATGGCATTAGCAATTGGATTGATTTTTTGGGGCAATTTGCATGACGATGTTGTCAATTTCCGATACTTTTATAGTCTGTGATAGCGGTCAGTTTTGGTAGTAGTTATATAGGTTTCTGATTGTGGTCATTGATTGTTGTTGTATTGATAAAGTTGCAAAATGTGCGGTGATCGATATATGTATGTCAGACAAACGAAGAGCAAAGAAAAGAATCTTATTGTTCCTCATGTAGTTTTTATTTTTTTTTTAAATCATGTAACTAACTTGCCATCATCATACATACTAGAATATATGAATGTGACAGATTTTATCAGACTTTTATTTACCAATGCTTTCTTAAGTTGCTTCTCTAAACTATCAATAGTTTACATCTTTGACAAATAACCTTTCACTTCTTAGAATTAAAGAGAAAAATATTGTCATACAAAATTATATCATACTTCTTGTAAATACGGCATATAATTTAGTATGTGTATCATTTGAGTTAAGCGGGATTTTGTTCTGACACACTAGTTCTAAGTCTTCTGACTGAGATTGTGCACTGTTTGATATGTCTGTAAGTGGAATTTCTGTGCAAGAAAGATGAGATCATGATAGTCTTATGTGTTGATCTTCAGTCTAAAACTGAAATCTTCAGTCTATCTATAGATAAAACTTGAAATCTTCAGTCTATTTATAGTTAAAAGCTGAAATCTTCACTCTATTAATAGTTAAAAGCTGAAATCTTCAGTCTGTTATGTTACCTACTGGTTACTGGCTTTTACCTTTTGCTAAATTTTGAAGAAATATTGCTTTTGGACTAATGGTATTATTCTATTCTAAGTTTCTGACATTTAATTATCTGAAATTTATCAAGGAAACCTACTTATTAAACTGTTGCATTGTGGATGGAAGTTTGTGAGTTTCTAACTTTTCAATCTTTTGGATATTATTTTCTTTTATTGCAATTGTTCTGTGTTTTAATTTTTCTTAAAAGGTGATCTTGACAATATTAGATCCAGTTGCTTCACTAAACAAACAGGTAGATGACTAGAACACCCACCTATTGGGACATAAGCATGGGGAATATTTTATAATGCCACTTTCTAGTAAAAGCTTGAAACCGAAGCATAACTAAGTATATTTTCTAGTATAAGCATGGGGAAGGTTTCAAGAGTCTTAGATAGTGTGTTAAAACTAAGTGAGTTTTAACCAAAGCTTTACAAGAAAGATTTCCAATTTAAAAAGAAAAAACTTGAAATGGAATAGGTTATTCATGTTTTTACTGACAGTGGGTACTTAATTTTGAAAATATCACTGCATATTCACTTGGAGGAGATAATATTTCTCCTTTTGTAATTAATCAAATTAAAAAAACAAAAAAACTCATTTCCCACGTAATCATATTCATAGCCATATTGTTATCCTCAATTTTGTTTTGTTGTATATTATATCAATGTCTTCTTCTCAGTGGTATAACTATATAACGTTACAAAACTATCAGCATTCTTACAAAACATGCTGAATTTTATTTATCCTCTTTATTACGATCTGAAAAATATGCTCTGGTGCCTTGCATTAGATCATAGAACTATGTGACAAAAATCATTCTCTGGGATATACCATCAATTTGGAGGGGAGGGAGTATTTGGTGCTTGTGAAGATCTAATAGACCAGCTAAGTCTGAAATTTATCAACAATCTTGCTATCTCAAACAGATGTTTGTTGAGATCTAATATAATCATCACATATAATCTCTCATATGAACAATGATACCTGGGCTGCTGAACACCACCAGTGATAAATAATTTTAAATTTTATTTTGTTGATACTTGCAAGTGATGATCGTTTTGTTTTATTAGAGACATTGAATATCCTGAACTTATTTTGGAGATATCCTGCGAGAGCACATAATAATATGAACTATTTACTCTCTTCAAATAGTCTGAATCAGTGTATTGAGAAAACATTTAGTTAACAGGGGAATTGCTGATTATTTACTGTTGGTTAATAATTTCAGTTGACAGATGAACTAAACAAGGTGGATGAAAAGCTTAAAGCAACTGAAGCCCTTTTGGAAAGCAAGGTACTATTTGTAATTTCCTTTGCTTCCTGATTGTATTGTCTTCTTTAACCAACATTGAAATACTTTTCTGCTTGCAATAACGAGTACATTGTGATTTGCAGAATCTTGAGATTAAGAAAATAAATGATGAGAAAAAAGCAGCTTTGGCTGCACAATTTGCAGCAGAAGCCACACTTCGAAGAGTTCATGCTGCACAGAAAGATGATGAAATGCCACCCATCGAAGCCATCATTGCTCCACTGGAGGCAGAGCTTAAGCTTGCTAGGCAGGAGGTATATCCTTCTGTAATACTATGACCTCCTTTTCTGTGGCATGATGTTGTATATCTGTGCCTTGGTTACTGTTTTCATGGATATTTTGATTCCAGGAACATGGAAAAAAATAAATATTGAGTTCAGTTTTTTCTAGTGCTTGATGTTTTGGTTTTGTAGGTAGCAAAGTTGCAGGATGACAACCGAGCACTTGATCGGCTTACTAAATCCAAGGAGGCTGCTCTAGTTGAGGCTGAAAGAACTGTTCAGATTGCTTTAGCAAAAGCATCCTTGGTTGAAGATCTGCAAAACAAAAACCAAGAGCTGATGAAGCAGATTGAAATATGCCAGGTTTGTAATTCATTCAGAGTTTTCCTGCTGCAGGCAATCAGTATATGTGGATGAGGGAATGTACCATGGGATGTGTACAAGCATTAGAAACAGTTGTACATAACATGTCTTGGTGATTTATCAGGAGGAGAGCAAAATCCTCGACAGAATGCACCGGCAAAAGGTAGCTGAGGTGGAGAAACTAACCCAAACTGTTCGCGAGCTTGAGGAGGCTGTTTTAGCCGGTGGAGCTGCTGCCAATGCTGTTCGTGCTTACCAGCGGAAAGTGCAGGATATGAATGTAATAACCGTTTCTTGGAACTCCAGTTCTTCCAAATCACTTCGTAGTTGTTCTGAGTCTGTCACAAATGCAAACTGCCTCTAACCTTCAAGCTTGCGTAGGACGAGAAGAAAACTTTGGAACGGGAGGTGGCTCGTGCAAAGGTCTCTGCAAATCGGGTTGCAACTGTTGTTGCAAATGAGTGGAAAGATTCCAATGACAAAGTGATGCCGGTAAAGCAATGGCTTCAAGAAAGGAGATTTTTTCAGGCATGTTATGATTCAAATGCCACCTCATCATTTTATTTACAACTCCTTTAATTTATCCAAATAGTTCTTTGCTTTCATTGTTGAAAGTTGCATCCTGAACCCAAGAGGTTACGTTATGGCAAGTTAAATTGGGCTTAGGTACTTCATGAAGCATTATCTCAAGTTTGAATCCCACCACAACCTCTTTGATGTCCACCCCTAGGAATTGAACTTTGCAATTGCTGCTTCAGTTGAGATGTAATATAATTTTACATTTTTTGTAGGGAGAAATGCAACAGCTTCGAGACAAACTGGCAGTAGCTGAGCGTACTGCAAAGGCAGAAGCACAATTAAAGGTAAGCCAACTGTTTGATTTTAGTCTCTGCTTACAACTTCTAAGCTAACTGTTTACTTTTAGTCTCTTTTGTTGTGTGTTTGAGCCTCTTCTTAATAGTTGATCATTAATTGGTTCTTAGGAAAAATACCTAGTAAGATTCAAGGTGTTGGAGGAAAAGCTTAAAGCATCTAATGGTAATTCCCGCATAGCTTCAGAAGCAAGAACCACAAACAATGGGCCTTCAAGGCGTCAGTCTCTTGGTGGAGCTGAGAACTTCTCTAGATCATCCTCTAATGGCTATCTATCTAGGAGAAATTCAAATTTTCAATCTGGTTCCAACCGTTCTAACAGTGCTAGTTCAATATTAAAACAAGCCAAGGTTTCATCTAGATCGTTTGATGGTGGTAGTAGATTGCTACATAGAGATAAGTTAATCCCAGATGCAATGGGGAAAGATAACACACCAAACAGTACCAGTGATCAGACTCAAACGGATGAGATTATTGGTAGACATGAGGAGAGCCCAAATGGGGCTTCGGCTGAACAATCAAGGACAGAACATGAAGATTATGTTTCTGGAGTGCTGTATGATATGTTACAGAAAGAGGTCATATCTTTGAGGAAAGCTTGCCATGAGAAAGATCAGACTCTCAAGGACAAGGATGATGCAATTGAGGTTAGATAGTAGATGTCACTAATGTTGCATCCTAGCCCCACTCTTGTTTTGCTCTTAATTTATGTTTCTGATGTGGAATCAAGTAGATGTTGGCAAAGAAGGTGGATACACTGAATAGAGCAATGGAGGTTGAGGCCAGAAAAATGCGGAGAGAAGTAGCTGCCATGGAAAAAGAAGTCTCTTCTATGCGTGTCACCAAGGAGCATGATCAGAGGACACGACGCTCAAGTGCTCCCCGGGAGGCTGTAAATAGTTCTCATACACTTTCTGCAAGGTAAATAATTGTGTACAAGTTGTAATGGCCTAAACATGATGCACTAGTTGTGATAATGCGTCTGTGTGTGTTTCTCTTCATTCCAGACGTCTGCACATTGCTGAAGTCTGGTTCTCTCTCTCTCTCTCTCTCTCTCTATATATATATATATATATATATAGGGGGAGAAAGAGAGAGACGGACTTAAGCTACTTCCAGTAGAAATCCATTAATCAGTTTGACCAATGTTTTTGCTTCCTTCAGGAGGGCACACAAGTGATAGGTGATTGACATGGATGAGACAAGATGACAACATCAAGGGTGACACTCGTATGCTTCAGCTCTGCAGTCCATAGAATTGTATGATTTTGTCATGATTTTCCGGTCCTCTCAATCTATATTATTTAAGCTGTCTTGGCCAGATAGGCAATTTGTAAAGAAGTGACTCAAGGTTTTTCAGGAAATCATCCTGCCTTGTATATTGCTTGTACTAATATTTCCAGGAAATATCATCTAAGGGTGGCATGAAAAGTTATGAAAGAGATGACGCTTGTTAGATGTTTCTTTCAAGGAATCTGAACACATAATAAAGCAAAAGGCTAAATTACACATTTGGTCAATGTGGCTTGGCTGACATTTTACTTAGGTTTATATTGCTTCGTTTATATTTTATTATGAATTATAGGCTTGTGCTTTACTACTATGGTTAACAATCTCAAAATAAATTTTATTTTCCGTGGATTTAAACGACCGAGGGACACACATACGCACGTGCATGGATATCTCGTCAGTTCAGTTGGTAATCCCATGTTGAATTAAGTTGGTCTAATACATCTCATGCAAGAATGAGCCCAGATCCTTTGTTGGCATCCCCATTTGATGGATCATGAACACTCCAAGAAATCACACAAGTTAAACATTAGAGCTACAGAGCCCTCAATGTCTAAGATTGATGGAGGTCAATCACCCAATTTAGGTAGACCCTTCCCCCACTGAATGTGAAGAACTCCATATCTAGTCCTTAAGTTTTCCGAAAACCCTTTGCTCCCAATTCCCAACCCATCTGAAAGATTGATAGCACAAAGAAGCAAGCCGTGTGGGAAAAAATTGAGAAATTGGCAAGGTGGTCCTTAAGGTCTTGGGCCGTTTACTTGCAGTATTGGTCGGTCTCAGTAAAGGGGTTTGGGTAAAAGAGGATGAGATGGAAGAGGAGAGAGGGAAGGAATGAAAAGGGTGGTATGGAAATTGAGGGAGGTTAGATAGTTGTAGAGCTTGATGCATGGTGGGGGATGACCCTGCCCAGCAACTGAAACTACAAAGATTTCACTGGCCATATTTGTTTCTCCATTGGGTTTGATCGTTGAGGATCATTTTATCGGATGGTCATGAGTTTATTAATGGGCAAATTACGTTTGTGGTCTCTATGTTTGGAGAACTTATGGAAAAATTATTGTGTGTGACGTGGTGATAACAATCTAATTAAATTATAAAAGTCTCACTGTAACAATGATTGTCACTGCCAAACAGTAGTAATTAATAAAATATTTTTGTAATTTAAATTATTATTATTCCACAGTAACAATGATTGTCAGCGTCAAACAGTAGTAATTAATAATTGAAGAATGCTAGCAACAGTCGACCAATCTCGAGTGTACGTGACTCAAACTCTCTTTTCTCTCATTTTTCTCTCCTTTCCCCGTGACTTTCTCTCTCTCTTCTTTTTTCTCTTCTTCCTCGCGCGCGACCTCTCTCCCTCAAACTTACCTCTCTCTTCGTCGCTTCTCCGTCTGGCCATGGATGGCCATGTAAATCACTGCGTTGTTCATGCATCAGGATCGGCTTGGTACAAGTTTTTTGCAACCGGGCCGGGTTGTATACTGGGGTCTAGATATGAATTTTTTTTTTTTAAAAAAAAACCTAAATATAAGACCCTAAATCCTAAATAATACTTATAAGAATTGTACACGTGTTATAATTTAAATGAATTAGTAACACTATGCCATGCGAAATCAATTTTGGTCTTGTAATTTAAAAATTACCAATTTGGTCCCTATGTTTTATGTTGCTTACAATTTAAGACAATTTTAAAATTTTGTGAGGTAATTAAAAAACTCATATTTTCTATTTGGAAAATAATGATATGTTTGTTCTAATCGATTTTCTAAAAGTAATTACAATTTTCATTTTCGTGTTTACTTGATATATAAATCAATCTCGCAAAATTTTAAGTTGTGATTTACAAATTTGGGATTTTTTTAATTTATGGTTTGAAAATCAAATTCAAGGCTTTATAGATTATGTTTTGTCATCATTAATGAAATATACAAGTTTAATCAAGTTTTTAGTTGTAATTAGAAGTGGATTTGAGAAAAATTAAAATTTGCATAAGATTGTTAACAATTTAAACCACATTAGCAACTTTAAATCCACAAAGACCAAAATTGATTTTGGGTCAAAATACTATGACCAACATGCAGATTAACTTTTATTAATTATGGAAGAAGCTCATTGGTTAATGTAGATCTAGGGTGTTCTTAAGTTTTTGGAGTTAATGCAAGTGACGAGGGTGTGTGGGATAATGAGTTTGAATTATAATAGGTTTAGAGTTCAAAAAAACCAAAATCTACTTTTTGCTAAAAAACAGTTTTCCTTAGTTTTTTTCTAAATGTTTCTTGTTTGTTTGTCTACTTTTGTTGATTCCAACATTTGGTCATCATTGAGTGATGTGGCAAATAGTTTGACCTCTTTTTAGACAAAGTTCTCTTTACCTTTTGCTCAAAGTGACTAACCATAACTTCTATGCTATCCCCTGTAAGGTAAACAAGAAAGGTAATTAGAAGAGTATCGAGTGCTGATGTGGAACTGGACAAGTACTTTTTTGATGCCTAAGCAATATGTCATTAATGTGTGTTTGGATGCGAAACTTAAACTTTATTTAGAGGAAGTTAAGTTTTGAGAAATGACAAACTCTAATTTTCTTATTTAGTATCATCAACACGAAAATCTTGGAATTAGTATCGGAAAAGTGTAAATTTGGGGTCATAAACTCTGACTTCAAGTTCCTTTAAACAACACAAATATTTATTAATTGTAAAATTCTAAGATATTGAGATTTTAAGAAAAAAAGCCACACCTACAACAACACCATTTCCACTATTGCCTCACTAGCACCGTCACAAGACTCACAACCACCACCCTGTTTCCACCTTCGTCCCCACCACCACCACCACTATACTTTCAATCATCACCTATACCCCAACCTAACCACCACCACCTCACTCCCAACACCCCTAATGCAACTACCAACACCTTGCCACTAACACAATGTTGTTGTATTATACTCTCGTCTAACCATTACTACCTTACTCTTGATGGAAATTTAAGATCTAATTTTCTATATCTAATTTAGGCGCAGTTTGGTATGAGGTGTGGCAAAAATAAGCAGCTTATTTTAAAAGCTTTCATCCAAAAGGTGTTTGGTAAAAAAAAGTAAAAGCTGCTTATTTTCAAAACTGGAGTAAAAATAAGTTGTTTTTTTTTTGGGGGAGGGGGGGGGGAGTTCAAAATAAGCAGGTGGAGGGTTGATTTACCCTACAATAGTTTTTTCTTACAACTGTTTTACCTCACAACAATACCAAATTGGGCCTTAGGGGTGTATTCAATATGAAGTTTGATAGATTTTAAAAGACTTTAATGGAAATTAAAAGTTTAGGTGTATAGAATTTAGACTTTGAAAAAGTCTATAATTGTTACTATTTGACAATTATAAGAAAAAACACACCAAGCGTTTGGCCTTGTCACGCCCCAGTAATTTTAAAATCCTGATTTATCACCTTAGAAAAAGGTAGGTTGGTTTTTTATTTTTTGGTTATATTGACAGGAATCAAACTCTGGACCTAACCTAATATTAACTATTACCCCACCCACCCTCACCACTTGGTCTAACCCAAAATGCATTAGGTGAGTTATTTTATCAACCTTCAAAGTGGATTAATCAATTATTTATGGACCACGGCTATTCCGACCACCTTAAACTGGTAAGTTGACCACCCTTACTTTGTTCACCACTCACAAATTTGAATTTTTTAATTTCTGTTGAGTTGACCACCCTAATATGACACAAATACCCATAATTTCATAAAAAAACACCATATTTACTCTTTAAACCCACCAATCAATCATACCCCACCCCGCAGGTGCTTCCCTCCACCACCGATTCCTCCGTCACCGGTGTCAAATTATTATTTTTTGGGTCCTAGTATTTGACGAGAAACCATCGAATATATCATATATTCGGTGGCAAACTACCAAATATACTTACATAGTTCAACAAGTCACTACAGAATGAAACAATAAAAAAGGGATACGTTTATTCGTTTGACAAGTCACTACCAAAATATATACATTTATTCGGTGACCATTTACTGAAATATATTACATATTTCGGTACTAGTTTACCGAATATAAACACTAACTAATAGTTTTGAGACGCGACAAAATTCATGAAAACTAAAAAAAGACCAAACTTTCTTCATTTGATGACTCCAAATTGTCGTTATGAGTATCCATTCGTCAAAATTAGGTGATTTAGGTACAATGAGATTGTTTAAAGCAACAATTAATTTATGTCTAAGGTTTTGGTTGAAGAGGGTGAAGGTTGAAGATGGTGGTTGTGAGAGAGTGTGAAGTGTTGTTTGAAGATGGTGGTCTACGTGGATGGAGCCAGTTGGTGGGATTGATTAAAGCAACAATCTATGCATGTCTAGGGTGAAGGTTGAAAATGGTGCTGGTGCAAAAGAGTGGAGTGTGAGGATAATGGTGGTGTATGGGTGAAGCTAGCTGGTGGTTGAAGAAGGTAGAAGGTGTAAGAAGAAAACATGTTCTAAAAAAATAAGATGTCTTTTATGGTTGATTTGCTATGAGGTATATATATCTTTAACTAAATTAAAAATATGGTGGTCAACTTAGCAGTTTAAGGTGGTCGGAATAACCCCGGCCTTATTTATGGGTACCGTTATTCGAACCTAACTTTTTTATCTGTAACCCCAACACACTCTTTACACCCACCTTCAATTTAAAAAGTTTTAAAACTTATTAGTATACCCAACATTTTTTTCAAAAATATCCTTACTAAAATCCAATAAACAAACTTAATCTATTCCTGCTATTTATACCTAACAACACACCCAACACCCAACGCCAATACCTCACCACCACCCAACACCACTACCCATTACCTTCTACATCAAAAAATTTATTTTTGGACTGCAATAGTTTGAATCCTAGTGGTTTAATGTTGAACTTGAACACAAATGGGAGAGTTTTGAAATTTGTTTTCAGATTTTGTTCTACATTGGTTAACTAAAGGGGTAGAAGGATGTTCAGCGACGCACAATTGAACGGGTAGAAGGATGTTTGGTTGGCAACCACCAAACACCTTTTTTTCTAAATTTTTTAGAGATGTTCGGTAGTCTATGGCTGAATGGACAACACTATGTGCGGTGCTTTATTGCTGAACAACTCATAACATGTTCGGCTCTAGTATGCCGAACATGTTGCGATTTCAATTTTTGAAAATAAGCATTTAGTCTATTAATACTCAAAAGAATGATGAAAATATTTCATTTAAAGACTCACAAATCACAATTTAACCATCTGTTCATTAAAATTAAACTTGTTTGCATTAATATGGAGAGTGTTATAGTGTGTTTAGGGTTTTGATAGAGAGTTGAGTGACGATGTGAGTGGAGAATTGATGTTAGGTATTGAAAATGTTGGGTATAAGTTCAAATTAATTTAATTAAATTTTTAAGTTCTTAAAGATCAATTTATATTAGGGTAAAATTAAAAATTATATTTTTATTAAAAGATTTGGAATAGAAATAAAAAATAGTAAATAATTAATAATCCCCCAATTAGTAGTAGAATTATTTCAAAACCTCTAGTGTTTTTAGAATTTATTGATACCCTCTTAGTTGGGGTTTAATCTTAGTTGCCGCGCCCTGAATCTCTGATGGATATGAAAACAATATTCTGTAAACAATAAAGAAGCCATGGAGAATCGAACACAGGACAAATGGAATAAACATACACCACCCAACCAACCCAACTACACAACAAGTTGTAAAACTAAATGCATTAGTTTAATTTATAGGGTGTAACAAATATTAAATAATTAAAATAAAAAAGGCTATATACTATCAAATATTTATAATAGAGATTGTACACAATAACATGCAANAGTCCAATAAAACCTAAAACTAAAATTTAAAAAAAAAAAAAAAGTAACAAAATGAAAAGGCCAAACATATAATATACAAGTTTGTTACAAAACAATTACGATTTTTAAAATTTCAACATTTTCACTTTCCTAAATTTAAATTTTACACATATCAGAATCAATCACAATGAAACTAAATCAATCACACTGAAACTGAATCAATCACATTGAAACTGAATCTCACACTGAAATGAAATCGATCACACTGAGATTGAATCAATCACACTGAAATTGAATCGACCACACTGACATTGAATTGATCATACTGAAACGGAATCGATCACATTGAGATTGAATCGATCACACTGAGATTGAATTAATCACACTGAAATTGAATCAATCATACTGAGACTGAATCGATCACATTGAAACTGAATCTCACACACTGAAACTGAATCGGTCACATTGAGATTGAATTGATGACACTGAAACTGAATCGGTTACACTGAAATTGAATTAATGACACTGAAACTGAATCGATCACATTGAAACTGAATCTCACACTAAAACAGAATCGATCACACTGAGATTGAATTAATCACACTGAAACTGAATCGACCACACTAACATTAAATTGATGACACTGAAACGGAATCGATCACATTGAGATTGAATCAATCACACTGAAACTGAATCGATCATACTGAGACTGAATCGATCACACTGAAACTGAATCTCACATTGAAACTGAATCGATCACATTGAAATTGAATCGCTCACACTGAAACTGAATCATTCACATTGAGATTGAATTGATGATACTGAAATTGAATCGATCACACTGAAACTGAATCGGTCACACTGAGATTGAATTGATGACACTAAAACTGAATCGATCACACTGAAACTGAATCTCACACTGAAACGGAATCGATCACACTGAAACTGAATCGATCACACTACTATATAACATGCCTTTATATGTGAAAAAAATTATAATAATTTGCACACAATTAAGGTGACTCAAACCCAAGTCAAGCACGAGCAAAAAATAGTTACAATAATTTTCAATAAAAAATTAATTACACTAATTTGCAATAAAAAATAGTTACATTAAATTTGCAATAAAAAATTAATTAAACTAAATTTGAAAAAAAAAAATTACACTAAATTAGCAATAAAAAAAATAATCACACAATTTTTAAAATTAAAATAGAAATAAGAAAGATTTCTTATCTTTAAAAAGTGTATATATATCATTAAATACCTATCTTAGCACATCAAAGTATTCGGTCCAGATGGTAAGGTATTAAATCTCTTGAGCCTTTGAGTCTTGGGTTTGAATCCCTTTGAAGCCAAATGTTTACTTTTTAATGAATTAAAATAGTGAGTGGGTGGGCTATGTTGTAGGGTTTAAAAAAGAAACATTAAGTATTAAGGGGTTTTAAAAGACTTTTTAAGTGAGTAGAGGTTTAGACAAATTTTGTTTATAGTAGGGGTTTAAAATTAGGCGCTGAATAAAAAATTGACTCCGAATAACGGGACTTACTATTTATTTATTTTTTGAGTTTTGGAAGAGAACGAGCTTGTTAAAGAAGTAGGGTTTAAGATGGAGGGGAAGGAGGGAAAGGGAGTGAATAGGGTTTATCTTTTCTTTTTCACACCCAATTAAACGCTAAACAGGTCAAAGAGACAAAAACAAAGCCAACAGAGACACAAAGCGAAATGAAATAAAGATTGTAAAAAAGATTGATGGCGCTTCTTCTTCTTCTTCGACCTCCTCCTCCTCCTCCTCCTCGTCCTTATCTTCGCTTCATGGCCCTACGCTTCCTCTCACATTCTTCTCTCCACCCTCATTTTGCCTCTTCATCATCATCTTCTTCTTCCTCTCTTGCTCGTCCCACCATCTTCTTCAACGCACAACCCAGGTACTTTTCCCTTCCCATTTTGCCCCTCACTTTTCTTATTTCCCGTTTGGTTCCTTCGAAAGCGCGGGAAATATGGAAGCTAGGCTACTCTATCAGTATCCTTGTTCCAGTTTTTTATTTATTGAATGTGAATTTATATATTTGCCGAGAAGATATTGGTTTTTGAATTAGTTTTAGTTATATTTCACTGCATTTTTTTTTTCTGGAAAAGTGGAAAGTATTGTAGCTTTTTGTTATTGGTAGTGACAGGACTGGGTTTCGATTGAAGGACGTTTCTAGCTGCTTTGCGGTTAGAAATGTGGTTGCTCCGCGAGCTTTTATGTCGTCCAGCCCTGCAACCGAGACTTCTCAAGCAAGCGCTGGCTCCAAGGCATATGGGTCTGAGCAGATTCAGGTAATATACCCGGTGTCAAGACGTCTGATTTCATGAAAATTGTTTTTTGAATTTCAAAATCGATATGGTTATGTTAATAAGCTGCTTATGTTGGTTGGAAATTGTTGTTTATTGGTGGGTTTAGTTAGAATTGTTTGAATGGGGCTTGATAAGCTGTCAGTTTCATGCTATAATGGCTAACATGTTTAGGTATTGGAAGGCTTAGACCCTGTCAGAAAGAGACCAGGGATGTATATTGGGAGCACAGGACCTCGTGGTCTTCACCATTTGGTATTGTTTTCCTCACTTTTACCTTACAGTTTTAATAATATGCTTCTGCTAGGTTCGTTGGAGCTAAAAGAGACATTTCTGATCATATTTTTTAGGTCTACGAAATATTAGACAATGCTGTTGACGAGGCTCAAGCCGGATTTGCCTCAAAGATTGAGGTCATTTTACTTGCAGATGATTCTGTGAGCATCAGTGACAATGGTCGTGGGGTATGCTCCATTCTTTTATGCTTTTGAGTCAAAAGCTTAAATATTTCTTTGTTGTATATATTTGAAGTAAGAACATAACATCATGATTTCTTAAGGTAAGGCTTGCCAAGATATTCTAATTTTGACATGTAGTTTGATGTGCCTTTTGCACCAGTGCATGCCTTCTGTAGTCCCTTGATATTTCTCATATTGGATAGTCAATTTGTCCAGAGTCTCTAAATTATTCATCAAACATTGTTAGGTTGCTACCTAAATGCTGTAGCACAATAAACAGTTTAGATCACATGACAGAAATACCTAAATTTCTGGGATCCTTTATTCACCATAAATATTTTCATTGATATCTAATGGTGATTGCCTGTATCCGTAATGCATTCTTAATACCCATTGCAAGAGTACAGTTGAGACTTCAGAGAACTGTACTTTAGCTGCAGGCACCAGATATTGTGACTAAGATCTTACCCGTGCAGTTTCTAGATTTTGAAAATTTATTCTTTATTAGTAATTAGGAAAAACTATAAAAGAACATCTGATTTTGTTTACCTTCTTAGAATGCATTGCTAGTGTTTAGAATTTTGCGACTGACCATGCATTAATTTAGAAATTTTCCTGAATACACTTCTCAATAATTATAGGTTTATGTACACTTTCAATATGTTTTGCTACTATCTTTACTTGCTTTGTTGATTCTCTTGTTCACTGCAGATTCCTACTGATATGCACCCAGCAACTAAGAAATCTGCCTTGGAGACTGTGTTGACGGTATTTTTGCATAAATAATCATTCTCATTTTATGTGCTATGATGGCAATTTTCTGGGTTGTATGGGTGGAAAGGAATAGAGAGGTCTTTGATGATAGAAATGGTGAGGAGGTGCATCATTTATGGGAAAGGGTTTGTTTTTGGGCTTCTTTATGGGCCTATGTTTCTTCCGAATTTAGGGATTCTTCTTTTTCTGTTATATTTTCAAATTGGGAAGCAGCTGTGTTTAGTGGTTGTAGTTAGTTGATTCCTGTTGAGGTGTTAGCGTTTTCTAGCATGTGGAGTTGTTTTTGTTGGTGTGCTGTATTGTTTTCTTGTATTTCAGTGGACTCCTTTGTCTTGTACGCTTTCATTTTATTAATGAAAGTTATGTTTCTCATGTAGAGAAAAAATGTGTCTTTTATTGTGTCACTTGCGACCTAGAGTGTTGGAATTGTTTCCTTCTTTTTGCTATAATTCTATTATTTTATAAACTATTTGTTAAATTATAGGTTTTACATGCTGGTGGCAAGTTTGGTGGTTCAAGTAGTGGCTATAGTGTGTCTGGTGGATTACATGGTGTGGGGTTATCGGTTGTCAATGCCTTATCTGAGGTATGCACTGCTTGTTCATCTAATTTTATTTGGTCGTTTTTCTTATGATTTTGTAAATATCAATGTTCAGTAATTCATATTAGGTTTGCTTGGGGACCATTAAATCATTAAATCATTTTGGTTATGGGTCAGATTTTAAAATCTCTCTCTCTCTCTCTCTCTCTCTCTCTCTCTCTCTCTCTTTTCTTCCAATGAAATAAAATGATAGCACTTTGGAATCAATTTTCTCCACTAATATACCATCAGGAGGCCTATGCTTTCTGCTGCATTTGCTTTTAATTCCATGTCTTATAACTATCACTTTAAGGAATGATGAAATGAGCCTTAAAATACATTGTAAGACACTGGAAAAATTTTGAAACTGAAAGGCATGCCTGGTATAAGATCAGATTGTAGGACCTTGACATTTCCTTCTGATGATAAGAATATTTAAGTTCTTTCCACTCTCATTAAGCCTTAATTGATTCTATTTCTTATGTCATCTGTTTTCCCATTCCAATGTGCTGATCAAATTATAGCCTTAAATTTTAATCACATCTATATATATATTTTTTTTAAATGGATAAGAGACAGAACAGCTTTATTAAAGTAAAATGAAAAAGTATGACATCAGTGAACAAGCAGTCCACCAAAGGTATTGTATAGATCTGTAACAACCTGCTAGCTACTCAAAACTATCACAGCAAATGCATAACACAAAACACAATTGTCTCAACAAAGAAAAGCCCACCAATCCGTACAAAGAAAGAAAAATGGTATAACTCAACTATTTAAAAACGATGCCCACAATGCAGCCCAAAAATGCACTCTATCCCACTAGAAGTCTGCTTCCTCCGCAAATTTCCTTCCAAAATGCTAAAATTCCTTTCCAACCAAATTACTCGAAATTAGCCAACACAACAGTTCCACAATACTTTTGCCCTTTTCACCTTGAGTTTTTTTTTTTTTTTTTTAAACTTGTTAGGTCTTATATGCTTTTGAGGATCAATACTCTGGTTATAAGTGTCTAGCATGCTAAATTGTGATGCTTGGTCACACAGGCATTAGAAGTTACTGTTTGGCGTGATGGAATGGAATACCAGCAAAAATATTCTCGTGGAAAGCCTGTGACAACTCTATCTTGTCATGTGCTTCCAGTTCAATTTCAAGATCGACAAGGAACACGCATCAGATTTTGGCCAGACAAAGAAGGTCTTTCATTTACCCTACAAGTCATAATGAATTTGATGGTCATTGGTTTACATTTATTCCCAATTATTTTGGGGATTATTATATTTGGTGATTTACCTCTACTATATTGACTCTCATCCCTTCCTGCAGTATTCACAACTGATATTCAGTTTGACTACAACACAATAGCTGGACGAATTAGGGAGCTAGCTTTTCTAAACCCTAATGTAAAGTCATTTCTTTTGATTGATAATTATCATGCTTCACTATATTTTTATTTCTCTTTTAACAAATATATCTTTTGCGCTTGAATGTATATATTTATTTTAAAATAATTTATGGATTTTCATTTCCGTAGTGGTATTCTGGCAGCACAATAAAGGCTCATAATGTTTTTCTATACTCCACATCTTATTTTCTTCTGCTATTTAACATTTGCAGCTCATGATCACTCTTAGACAAGAGAATACTGATCCAGAGAAGATCCAGCGCAATGAATACTTCTATGCTGGGGGTCTGGTTGAATATGTGAGGTGGCTAAATACTGATAAGGTATGCTCAACCTTTTCCCTTTGCAATTATTATGATTCCCCCTTTGCATTTGTTTGTTGTCCTAATTTGATGACCTAGGATTCAGATTGGAAGAAGTCCCAAGTTCGAATCCCCCACCCCTAAGATCACAAAAAAAAAAGAAAAAAAAAAGGGATTTATATTGGATGCAATCCAATCTGAAGCTTGAGTTTCCTTTTTGTTTTTTCTTTTTGGCATATGTATTACTATTATTGATGTTGCATAAAGGTTTTCAATTGAGTGAAGTGGACAAGTAAATACTAACTCCGGCAATTTCTGCTTTTGAACTATGGGCTGTACATGGCTTTGTGCTTTATTTGAATAATTTAATTTGTAAGAAAGGAATACATCAATTACTGAACATCATTTCATTTTTATCTACATAGGGTGCATTCAATTTTTGTACCCATATGAATATTCTACAATAGCATAATATCAACTTTCCATTGGGTTTAAAGGCTTGTGCCTAGCAACTCCTCGAGGGGCAGTTAACTACATGTCACTGGGCCACAAGGCCTACAGTGGATATGATGTTCTGATATAAAGGATAATTACTTCATAATGTGTATCTATATGGAGTATTTAACATTTGATATTTATGCGTTTGCATAATGTTGTAAAGATTTTTGATTGGTGGTTCTTGATTCAGAATCCGCTTCATGACGTGGTGGGCTTCAGAAAAGAAGTAGATGGAATCACTATTGATGTAGCTCTCCAGTGGTAATTCATATCATCTTCCATTGTGTATTTTACAATCCCTTAATCTAAAAAGAAAGTAAATATTATCATCAAGATTTCTTGTTATAAATTATTTTAAAGTGAATTTTACATATTATTGAAAGCCATTTCTTGTATTACTTTTGACAATATGGTTATTTCATTTTGTACTAGGTGTTCTGACGCATATTCAGATACAATGCTAGGTTATGCTAATAGCATACGTACTGTTGATGGAGGAACCCATATTGATGGAATGAAGGCTTCGCTAACAAGAACCCTTAATAACCTTGGGAAGAAGTCAAAGATTATCAAGGTGCATCCCTTCTTGGTTCCTGTTGATTCTTCTAGAAATGGCTTGATAAGAGTATGGTTCATAGCCATTAGAACTGATATTGAACATTGAGGCCATTTTTGTTTGGCCGAAATCAGATCAGGAATGAGAATTGGTTTCCCATCCCATCAAGACATGATGTTTGGCTGGTTTGGAAAAGAAACAAAACTAAGGATTTGACTATAGATTAATGGAATCAATTCCATTGAAAAGGCAGAATAGAAATACGGGGAGGGGGGGGGGGGGTATTTCTATTCTATACAACATGGAATGAAAAATTACAGCAAATGGCCCTTTATTTGACAATAAAAAATTGAAAAATAAAATAACTCACTCCTCCCTATGTCTTCCATTGTCCCCTTTCTCTGTGCATGGCAGATCTGCCATGGTCGCCATCGCCTCCACCCATCCCCTCCATGAAAAGAGAAGAGATGATACAAAAAGAGTTTAGATTTGCCTTTGAATAAGCCTTCTGTTGTTCTTCTTCTTCTGTGGACTCCTCAATTTCTTTTCTACTTCATTGTTTCTGTCTTTAACAAGTAAACACCAAAAGTACCACCTTTCTTTCTCTCCCAGGTGACTTTAACTTTTTTAATCAATTGGATTATGGTATGGCAAATTCCTTACCATAGAAAAGGTAGCAACAAACATTTTGTATATGAATCTTCTCTGTGTGTTATTGGTAATCAAGACGATGAAGGTTCCAAAAAGAGTCCAGGCGCCACCATCTTCTCTGTTTATGGTTGTTATATCAATCTTCTCCCTCTCGTGGATCAATTCAAGTTTCCTAACATCGGAAAAAATTAAAATTATAAATTCTGCCCAAAAAAGAGCATCCACCTCCATGCCCTTGGTTCATCGGACCTGTATTGGACTGTGAAAGAGTTCAAATCTGACTTTTGGGTTCATGATCGGGTAGGAGAGAGGAGAGGGATAGAATTGAAAAAGTGTTCAATTATTTAGTTAATTCCAATCAATATCAAACATTAGATTTGGAATAGTAAACTATTTCCTAATCTCAATTTCTGATCTGTTCCAAATGTAGGAATGGAAATTTCAAAGTCATTTCCTTCTGGAATAGTCAGGAAATGGATTACAATTCCTATTTCTAGTCTGGCATTCCAGTCAACTAACATGGCCATTTTTAGGAATTGGGACTTTAGCATATTTATGTGACTGTTGGGTACAAATACGCCTCTATGACTTCACCTCTCTCTCTCTCTCTCTCTCTCTCTCTCTCACACACACACACACACACGCACACGCACACACATTCGCGCACACACACACACACTTCAAAAAAGTAACTGTTTTCATGCTTATCAAAACAGAAGTCAAAAAACCTGAATAATTTGTTATGAGCTTCTTATAAAAAAAAAAAAGTTATGAGCTTCAATTGTATTTTACATCAAATGTTTGCCCCCTTATGCAAGGTTCATTGGATATAAGAATATTATGTTTAGAAGATTGATTAGCTACAATTAACTCATCTCAATAATTAACCTAAATATTAATACAAAGTAGATAAAGTAACTAAAAATTCATTAATTTAAGGCATATTATATTTTCTTTTAGGATAAGGATATTACCTTAAGTGGTGAGCATGTAAGAGAAGGATTGACATGTGTCATCTCAGTCAAGGTTCCCAATCCGGAGTTTGAAGGCCAAACAAAGGTACTGTGTTTATCATAATCTTGATGTGTACTGTTTGGGTTGTATTGTTTCTACGGACATCTTGGTTTTTTGGCATTGCACCCTTATTTTGTTGGTTGTTTTGTTTTAAAAGACTAGGTTGGGAAATCCAGAAGTGCGGAAGGTGGTTGATCAATCTCTTCAAGAATATCTAACAGAATACCTGGAGTTGCATCCAGATGTACTGGATTCAATCCTTTCAAAGTCTTTAAATGCTCTCAAGGTATCATTCTTTGTAAATTTAATATCACTTTGATACACGAATCTTACATATATTTACTATACTTTTTCCTCATGTCTAATGTTTCACTGTGTAGGCAGCTCTGGCAGCAAAGAGGGCAAGAGAACTGGTGAGACAAAAGAGTGTCTTGCGATCATCTTCTCTCCCCGGAAAACTAGCTGATTGCTCATCAACAAATCCTGAAGAAGCTGGTATGTTTTTCACCATCTTATATGAAACTGATATGAGCTTCTTACAGTAATATCAATTTGATTTTTTGATTATTAGGTTCTTAAGTGTTTTTTGATGGTATATGTAATCATGTTTTATTCTACTTAAGTTTATAAATTTTATAATTTTGGACTTACTCATGTAACTATATCAAGAATGATTGAAAATGCCAATTGTATAACTTTCAGGACTTCAGAAACATATTCCATATACTATATTTTAGTTGCAAGTTTTCTTAGTTTTTTTTTTTTTTTTTTTAATTTAATTTAATTTTATATTATTAGAAACACAATTTCACTGAAAGGAAGAAAAATTACAACACTTGTCCCCTGACAGATCTTCCTTTTAGACTACATCTATTACTAGAAAAACAACAAACAAGAGTTACATGATAACATCAGTTCAATCATAATGAATTGCATGAAAAGACCAATGCCTAAATTTAGAGGAAACTGAAGCGCACAATGATGTCCAGAATCGAACTCTATCCCACAATGATGTCCAGAATCAAACTCTATCCCACAATGATGTCCAGAATCAAACTCTGTCCCATAAATGACTGAACAATTATATTCAGTCATTTTTGTATGAATTATGTAGTCCCATGGTAATGATAAATGGCTCCAGCTTTATTTGTGACATTGAGATGCTCTACTCTTTTATGTTAACTTCTAAGACATGAGACATTTTTATGAGTTGATATGATTAAAAGGACTAGTATGCTATATTTGTAATTCATAATTGTGGTTGTAAAAGTGAATTGTAAGCAATTTTCCTAAATTTGGATTTCTTCTGTCTTTGGTGGTCTTAGTACATCGTAGGCGTTCCAAGCAACTATTGCATTATTTTGTGGACCATTAAAATTTTGTTCCTTGTTCTATGTTTACAGAGATCTTTATAGTTGAAGGAGATTCAGCTGGTGGAAGTGCAAAACAAGGTCGTGATAGGCGCTTTCAGGTAAATTTATAAGTTTGCTAGTTTGTAGCTTTTGGCAATATTGTGTCTTTCAATCACCAGATGCTTTTAGGAGCTTATGCAATACCTTGCAAAGTTATATCGCCTCCTTTCAAGTAAACTTTTCAGTAGTGATGTAAACTGGTAATTGTTTAATATTAAGCATTGAAGGAGAAGGAAGCAAATATTTATAGAAAACATTCTTATTACTCTGGGAAGCAAATATGTGAAAGGAAGCTTTTCTTTCTTTTCCTCTTTTTGGTAAATGGGAATGGAAAAGAAAGTTATTAGAAGTTTTATCTTGACCAGATGCATCAAACATTACATGATTTTCTTGCCGTTCTCTGTGTTGGCATTCTGACATTTAGCTTGAGTCGCTTGACCAAAATATTGTTCTTGCCATTGCTTCTTAATGCATTGGGAAATACAATGTTCTGAAAAGAGAAAGCCTTTTTCTTTTCATAAAATTATGAGATAAGTGAAATATATATTGCAAAAATCTTATGAGACAGGTGTAGAATATATATCGCAAAAATTATAGAATATTTAATTGGATTGCACACTTTTTCTTTTCATAAATTTATGAGACAGTGTAATGTATATCGGAAAAATCTTCACTGCAGGCTATCCTTCCACTGAGGGGAAAAATTCTGAACATTGAAAGGAAGGACGAGGCAGCAATGTATAAAAATGAAGAGATCCAAAATCTAATTCTTGGTCTTGGACTTGGAGTGAAGGTTGATTTTTAATTTATATATTTTCCAATCCCCCCTTTTTTTAAAAAATAAATATCATGTATATAATCGTTTTTGTTTCAGGGAGAGGATTTTAAGAAGGAGGCTCTGCGTTACCATAAGATTATCATCTTAACAGATGCTGATGTAGATGGTGCTCACATCCGAACTCTGCTACTGACATTTTTCTTTAGATATCAGGTAGGAAATGGATATTTTGTGCAGATTTTTTTTTGCTATGAGAAGTAATAAACCGAAAACAAAAATGAAAGGACATAACAAACTCCACTTATTTACAATGAATTCAAATGAATATCAAATGATGCAGTAGTTCTTGCTTGCAGAGAGCCTTATTTGATGAGGGTTGCATATATGTTGGTGTTCCACCACTTTTCAAGGTTTGCATTGTATATGAATTAATCAGAGAGCTTAGAGAATAATATAGCAAAGTCAGTTAATTTTTCTGAAATGACCAGGTTGAGAGGGGAAAGCAAGCATATTATTGCTATGATGATGCTGAACTTAAAAAGCTTCAGAGTTCCTTCCCTCCAAATGCATCATACAACATTCAGAGGTTCAAAGGTGAGATGAGCATTATGAAGCTTGGGTTTGCATGCTTCCCTGCATGTTAGTAATCATAGATGGATGCACTGCTAAGGCCATATCTATTTGCAAGTCAGTAGGTCCATTATATCCGTTCATGGTATCTGATCTTTCCTGCAAGTTAACACATGCTCATTTTAAACAATGTCGTTTTAAAACATAAGGTCCGTCTTAAATTTTTTTTATACGTTATATTTAACTGTTGCTGGCTTAAATATGCTCAAGCATGCTTTATGTTTTTTTTGTCTTTCTTGCATAACCACATTATGCACACATTCTTTATCCGGTGCAAGATGAAAAGTAGACAAGATAAGTTTAAGTTATGCTTTATTTTTTGGAAAAATCTAAAACCTTGCCCTCCAAAAAATTGAGTATCAGACTGAGCCTTGGTGGATGAGGTAGTCCTACTGTCCATCTCTGCATTCATGGAAGCCCAGAAGTAAAATTTGAAGATCTGTTTTTCTTTAGTGCATACGTACTATCTATCTCTAAATGGCTGCAATCAGGGCACTATCGACTCCTAACATCTTTTAGTAAACCACAAGAAAATGGGTACGAGTGTACGACGTAGGACAGCAAGAGAGGTCTGATTTAGAGGCTTTCTAAAAAGTTATTTCAAGGCCAAAGGGGTTGTAAAGTTTAAGGTTACAAGATTTTAGAAGAAAAATGAAAGTTTTGTCTTGGGGATTGTTTGGGATGGACTAGGATAAATTTTGGGGCTGTTCCATGGCTGTGAGTAGTATCCACGAACAGTAATTAAGAATATGAAAGTGGCTGGTTTGTGGATTTAGAGCTATTTTGTTTGTGGTTTGGATTAGGATTTCCGTGATAGGATTTTAGGGTTTTAATGGAAAAAGAACAGAGAAAAGAAGAAAACCTAGGGGTTCCTTGGGCATCACATATGGTTAGGGCTGCAAAACAAGTCGAGTTAAGGAAAGCTTGAGCTGGAGTCAAGTTCGAGCTGTAGTCAAGCTCAAAGATTGATGGTCAAGGTTATACTTGATATACCGTTTGAGCTAGAATTTGATCATATTTTGAATTTAATTAGCTAATTTATTTAACGGGTAACTTCCTACCTGTTAGATAACCATAAACCTTATAAGTTTAAGCTGTAGAGAATGAGTCAACAATGTATATTAAGCCAACATCGTCCCTCATGTGTAACTCCAATCTACACGTGGAGGGGCAAGCAAATGCAAACATAGAGAAACATATTAATACAACTCCACCATGCACTTTGCAAATTAATAGATAAGTGGAGGAAGAGATTAGGGGTTTCAATCCGAGAACCTTTTAAACAGAGTTGTGATACCATGTTAAACCATTGGACCCTATAAACTTAAGTTTAGGGATTTGACCAACAATGTATATCAAGTTAACCCCCTCCCTCACATGCAACCCCATTCTGCATGTGGAGTGGCAAAGAGATGCAGACAAAGAAACATATAAGTGCAGCAAGGTAGCAGCCCCACCTTGCAAATCCACAAGTGTGGAATGAGGATTGGAGCTTTCAACTGAGGACCTCCCGCAACCAAAGGTATGAGACCATATTAAACAACCTAAATAATTGCAATGATTTAAAAAATATAGACCGAAATAATAAACCTAACTGCTTATGAGCTTGTTCACAAGTCGTATATGATGAACTGTCTCAGCAAGCTTTTTTCACAAGCCTAAACGAGCCGAGTTAGGTTTAAATGAAGCTTGGCTTGTTTATTAAAGGATCCTCAATATTAATGTTTTGCTTAAACATAAGAGCCTTTCTCATAAAAGTTGACGTATGCAGCTCTACACATGAGGTTCCTCAACTTCCTTGGCATCTCTTTTTTTGTGTAGCCCCAAACTTGTTCTCCATCAAATTAAAAGATTAAAACCATATATATAGGCTTATCCTATCGGTAATAGGACTTAGATTTCTAAACAGGAATGCAGGGTGTCATTCTTTATTAAGTGAAGAGGCAAAAAAGGCTAAAGCTCTTTAGGACTGCAGCATTTTGGCTGTGATTTGGATCATTTGGATGAAGATTACAAAGGGGTAGGGCTTGAGGAACTTTAGGAGAGGTCAAGCTTTGCTCTTCTTTGTGGGCATCTGTTTCAGCAGATTGTAAAGATTTACCTCGTCTATTCTGTTAAATTGGAAGGCAGCTGTAGGATAGTTTCTATTTTGCTTTGGCTAGAGTTTGTTTCCTTTCCTGTCTGTACAGAAGTGATGTATTTTTTAAGTGAACTTCTTCTTGTTCACAATTATTGTACTTTTTTCATAATGATCAATAATTTCTTTTTCTTATTTTTTTTAAAATAACAGGAAACTATTACAACCCTAAAAAAGCACAATGTAAAGCCGAAGGACATAACCCAACATAAGACTTATGCATCATAGCTCCTCTCATCTCCTGCAAATCTGAAATAACATAAATATCCCTGACTCCTAAATCTTAAGAAAACATAGATCTACATCCAGCTTCCTCGGGGTAAGAAACAAAAAAATAACATTTAATAGTAGCTAAATAATGTGCTTGATCTTTAATTTTGCTTTTCCTTGAACTTCTCGTATCCTTCAATCACAACTCTAAAGTTTCCTTGATAAGGATAAGTAGCTGTTGTGCTGGCCAGGTATATGGCTGTTTGTGGATTTCTTATGTGAATGAGAATTAGTTATGTTGTATATGCTGTGCCATCTATTGTAGACATGGTAAATCCAGAGTGAGAAATGCTCACTGTATTGTTACAACTTAAAGGGGTAATCTGTATGTTTATATTCCATGGAAAGTTATTATGCTACCAATGAATTCAAGCATCACTGAGACACTGACCTTTTTGTTGGAACTAGCTGTATTTTTTTTTTTGGCCACGTTGGAACTAGCTGTCTAATTATGTCCGTATGGTTGCAATGCAGGCCTGGGGGAAATGATGCCCTTACAATTATGGGAAACAACAATGGATCCTGAACAAAGGCTACTGAAACAATTACAGGTTGAGGATGCTGCTGAGGCCAACATTGTCTTTTCTTCCCTTATGGGTTCTCGGGTAAGTTGAGCATGCATAAAGGTTATTGCTGTGTTATGATTTACTGAAGCTGTGGTTCTTATATCTGAGGGCTGACTGCTCCTCCCTCCCTCTCGGACACTCTGTTATCTGCAAAATCCTTATCATGGCAATTCCTCTCTCTAGCTTGCATGCTCTTTGTGTTGTCTATATGTTTCTGATTGTTAAAACATTTGAAGGAATTGTGTGACTTATGCACAAAACCGAGGATTTGCATGATGGAAGTAAATTGCTTTTAATCTTGTATCACCTTATATTTACTCACTTAGGTTAAAGTCAATCAGCTGCCTAGCTTCCATGCATGACATAACATATTATTGACTTAAATTACAGGATTTAAATAATATGGTGCTTATTTCTGTTTTTAGGTGGATTTCCGGAAGGAACTCATAAAGAATGCTGCAGGCATGATCAACCTCGACCAGTTAGATATTTAAGGGAGCCATCAATCGTGGGAAGACAAGTTAAACTGTATACCAATATGCAGACAGGCAGAAACTCTTAGCAGTTAGCACAGCGATCATGCAAAGGCTTTTTTTGATGCACCTTTAAATTCATTGTGAAACTCATTGAGCATAGGGCAATGTATTGAATTGCCCTTTTTGAGTGGGGCAGAGTTTAGGTAGGCTTTTAGAGGTTTTGTAGTTAGTGTAAAAAATGCTGTTTATTTTCTGTATTGGACACAAGATATATAGAATATTTCCTTAGTTTCAGTCCAACCTTTATTCTTATTTTTGTACAAAATGTCTACCATGTAGCCAGTTATGTTCCAGGTTACTTGAATGAGGTAATAATAATTCTAAATGAGTACTGTAGGCATCAACTCTTATCCAAACTTTATAAATTCCAACTTTGTAAATTGCAACTTTATAAATCCCAATTAATGTAAGTTTTTCATTTATTCAATTTTCGGCCTACACTTGACCTCATTTATTTGCAGTAATTAAGAAGCTGACAGGTCAATTGCCAAATCAGTTGGAATACAAAGTGGTGTCTTTAACATTATTGCTAACTGAGTAAGTAAATTTTGAAAGAACAATGTTCGGCTTCTTACCAGTTAGGTGACTATCCCTCCTTACTAGCCGATCACAATTTGTCATGTATTTAATTGATAGCTAATGCTTACCACATTTAGGAGATAACTCTTGATGCTGATTAACACTAGCAAGACAAAGAAAATGGGGACGACAATGCAATAAAGAGACGAATAGTTTTTAGTCATTTATAGATTAATAAGATAAATTTTCTTGTATTATTATGGTATTATGTTAAAATTATTGATCAATCACAATCATGGTGTTATTCCTTTCTTTTGTGTTAAAACTCAATACTTATTAGATCATCTACATGCATCCTTTCTACGCGTAAATATTATGGTGTTGTCTTTTTTTGGGTAAGAATTATGGTACTGTCTTTGAATAGCGGGTTAATTTCACACTTTTAGGTTTTTCGTGGTTTCATATATATCTTTTGATGTTTCAAAAATTATAGCAAGATCCTCTGAGGTTTTAATTCATTTTCACAAAATTCCGTCCAAAAATATCTCTAAATGACAAAGTTAGCTTTAGAGTTTGTTTACCCATTAATGTTTTCATATAACTCCCGAGATTATAGCATTTTTTTTTCTTCATATTATCGCTTAATTATAAACATAAATGGCAGAATCTTATAAATAACAAAATAACATTTATGAAGTTAAAATAATGTTTCTCAATAGTGATATCACTTCATTACATACTAAACAATATTGTTTTTTAAATTTTCAACCATTGCAATTTTTTTTGTCATGCTTGTTTATGAGAAAACGGTTATATGCAAATGCGTTGAAACTAAGGGGGTCTTTCTGCAATTGAGTTAAAACCTCAGGAGGTGTTACTATAATTTCGGTAACCTTAGAGGGGTTATGTAGAATATGAAAAAACCTTATGAGGTGTGCATGTAAATAACTATAAGGCTGAACTTGTCATATAGAGGTATTTTTATGCTGATGTTAGTAATTTTTGGATGGAATTTTAACGAAAAAGGTTATGTGGACACAATTCAAATCTCATGGAGTCTTGTTGTAATTTTTAAAACCTCAAAGGGTATATATGAAAATACGAAAAAACCTAAGAGGATGTCCGTGTAAGAGCATGTGCAATGATGGGTGTCAATTGGAAATTCAATTCAATCATATTAACTCCTATTTTCCAATTGTGTCAATTATTGACTTGACATGAATTTTTTTTTTTTTTCTGCAATGGTTCAAGTCTTTGCATAAGTCAATACGTATACCTTTTTTAATATTTTTGTATAATCTCTTACAAATTAAAAACTATAAATTTAATTATTTTATAGATTATATCATTGAAAATATCTCAATTAAATCTTTCAAATAAGCCCAATATTTAATATTTAAAAATAATTTTAAATTTCCTAAGTTTAGATTATAAAGTATAAAATAAAAAATATATTAATAAAAACCATAATTTATATATGTATTAACTAATTAGTCTAGTTATATATTAATTAGATAAATTAATATATATTAACTAATTATATACATTAATCAAGTGAGCTACTGCATGACTATATTTTAAAGAGTAAATTATAATTTAGTACCTCAATTATACACTTATTTTCAATTTAGTACCCCAACTTTCAAAATTTGATAAAAAATACCTTAACTTTCATTTTGTGTCAAAATAGTACCTCCGTTAGTTTTTCTGTCAAATTATATACTGACGTGGCAGGGATATTTTCGTCTTTTCATCCACATTTAAAAAATAATAATATTTTTATATAAAAAATTCTTAGAAAAATTAAAACTTTTAATTGTTAATTTTTTCCCCTCCTGCCCTCGCCCCCGCCCCCAGCNGGAGGGGTGGGGGCTGGCTGGGTAGGGGAAGGGAGGGCTGGCTGGGGGCAGGGAAAAAATGAATTTTTTTTTTTAAATTTTAATTATTTAAAAAAAAAAATTTGTATTAAAAAACATTATTATTTTTTAAATGTGGATAAAAAGACAAAAATGCCTCTGCCACGTCAGCAAATAACGGTTTATTTAACAGAAAAACTAACGAAGGTACTATTTTGACACAAAATGAAAGTTAAGATATTTTTTGTCAAATTTTGAAAGTTGAGGTACTAAATTGAAAATGAGTGTATAATTGAGGTACTAAATTATAATTTACTCTATTTTAAATGGCCCAAAATTATACTTCCATGTTGAAGCCACATTCATCTGTTAGTGCAAGTTGACAAGGTGGGGCAGGGGGCAGCTTCTTTGCCAATCAAAGTCTGCCCCCTGTTTATTCTTTTTCTTCACATGAGGTTGATTTCTCAAGTGAGACCGGTTGTTTTCTTGGCATTTGTGAGGTTAATTTGTAATTTTCATATCAATTTTTTGACATCTTGACTTTTAACATCCATTGCAATTCAATTTTAACATTGACTCTCCATTGCAAATCATTTTTCTTCCATAAAGTTAATAAATTAAAATTAACTTGACATTAACACCACCATTAAACATGCTTTGAATAGCAAAGTATAATATGACTCGAAACACAGCCGTTTAGCCAAAAGAAACAATAGAAAATGTCCTTGGGACCGATCATAAAGAGAATATCCTGCAAGTATTCGAATCCGTTGGCAAGAGAGAGAGGGAAAAGAAGTCAAAAAATATGAACTCTTCCTCATTTTGAGGAAACGCCACCGAACACCAAAACTGTCCCAAAATGCCTAAAACATTCCTACCTCAATGCCTCAGCTGTAAGAGTTTAACTTCAAAGTGATCCAGTAAAGCCCTTCATCCAATTCACCCCAATATGCATTCAGAATCCTTCATGTAAGTTTTATATTTATGTTTGTTTATTGTTGAACATCTGAATTCTTAACTCTTTGAACTTAAAGCTTTTCAATGCATTAGTATGTGCTGTGTCTATATATCCTAGTACTAATTTAAGCTTCCAGGAAGGAGGTGTTTGTTATTTTCTTTACTTCTTCTGGAACTGAATAACATGCTCTAGTGTATATTTGGGAACTTGATAACTTTCCAGAACTTGTCATGAGGTCATAAATCTAGAGGGTCAGTATAAGGTGTCCCGCATGTTAATGACTAATGTTATTGTTCTGTGCTTCCATGAGCTAAATGACTAAAATTTTAATATTTTAGTTCAGTTTTAAGGTTAAATTCATTAACTGCATGTACCGAAATTTGAAATTTTTTAAATTCAACTATCAAAATGGAGGTGTCATATTCAAGGATTTCAGCCATTCCTTTGTGGCAACATCAAATCCATAAACAAAATATGTTCCTAGTTATTAATTGGTCATGATTTTTGTGTTCATAGACTAATCTGGAGAAGAATACTTAATAAGCAAATAGAAAGATCCTACCCCAGAATACTTGAGAAAAAAAAGTAACACATAAATGATTATGAAAGGTATATTTTTTTATGTGAATGTGGAATTAGATGTCATTAGCACATGCAATGATCATGCCTAAGCCTTTGTGTGTTGAATCAAATAAGAAACAAAATAAGCATGCCTGTGAAGCACAAAACTGAGAAGTGCCTTGCGAAATGAGAAGGTAATATAATTTGAATTGTCCTCTTCGAGGACTGCTTTTCTTAAAGAATTTTCAAATCTGTAAGATTTTTCACAAAAGTCTCTCCAACTATGGAGCCAGTCTTAACAAATACAGCAGGGTAGCCAATTGGAGCTTCTACTGTGGCTTCAAAACCCTGTTTTGTAAATTGTTTTCCAGTCCATATATGTTGCCAAGAACAATTTTCTCCTGTTGGAAAATAGGCCTTAACATTATTCCTGCCTTTGTCAAGGACAGGCACCACTAGAATCTCGGTGCCAATCAGAAACTGCTGGTAACTCAAATTATGCACATGTTCATCATCTGGGTAATGCAGAAAGAGGTGGCGGCATACAGGCATACCCTTTTGAGTGGCTTCCTGTAATGCAGAGAGAGAAGTTTATCAGATTTTTTGTAGTTAAGTTTAAAGATGCCATGTACAATTAGTATATAAGAACTTCTGGAATTACCTCTACAAGCTGGATTCTGTAGAACTTCCAAGCTTTGTAGACTTTAGCAAAGCGTGCAAAGTGAGAAAGAGTTCGGTTGTTTGAGTAGAATTGGCTGTTGCAAGATGGTTTATTTCCCTGGTTTGCAGAAGATAGTTAAATCAGTAGCTAATAAGGTCATACCTGTTATAGCCTCTAAGTGGAGGAATTCAAATATTCTGATGAAAATTCATGAGAAGTGTTATTATAGCTGTCAAGCCTTGATTCTGCATTTTGAAATTATGAGTGTGTGCTGAGAATTGGAAGCTTATGGAAATTAACTTATCTTTGTACCAACCTTCTATTCTTTGATGAAATTTTACAGATCATGTTAGAATTATCAAGGTTCAATTAATATCAGTCATGACAATGGTACATGTTCACTAAAGGTTTGATTCAGTGGTGCCAGATTGTACTTATATTTTACTTAATAATGATGATGAAAAATGAAAATGATGATGCTTTTGTATTTCAGGAGGCAGATGTTGAACTTACTTCATGAGTCCGGAAAACAGTTGTGAAAGCATTTAGCTCCATCCATCGCAAAAGTAACTCTTCACTTCTTCGGTACTTAATAATAGGTAAGTTTACAGCACAGTATCCTCCAATATCACTGTGATTAAAAGCATACCCAGAAAGCCCACTGCTGAGTAGACCAACAACAGCACTCTTTATCCCATCATGAGCCTGCCAACTTACCATCTGGTCTCCTTCCCAAAATAGCATCCCCCACTTGGGACTATCTCTGAAACCAGCCCTCATAAAAAAGACCAAGGCCTCTTCTGGGTCTTCTTTCTCCTTCCCCACACGGTTAGCTTTCCATTCTTCCACAAACTCTCTGTTTATTTGGGCCCACAGCTCTGGGTATTTGTTGTGGGCTGCAATAGGATCTTCACCTAAAACAATCAATTATAATTGTTAGCATATCCTAATTTTAAATGAAAATAATATTCAAGATGCCAAATTCAGGATCTTAGACTTTTGGTGATAAAGTTTCAAAACAAAAGGCTATTAGCTTTGCTCCCTGTGTCAATCTGAAAGAATATTTTGACAGTTCTATGTGACTGTATGAAACTTTCAAACATATGGGGATGTGATGTGTTTTTCTTTTTTGGGTGAAAAAGGAACTAGCCAATTTGAAGATGATTAAAACCCTTATTAGAAGCTGTGACAGAAAGCATAGTAAGTGTTGGGACAAGTATAGTTATTCTTAATGCTTTGATTCTACAAAAGAGGTTACACTAGGAATTTTAGTGAGACTGCACCATTGGCACCAGAAAATTACCCCTCCAGGGACAAGAAGATTGGAAAATGGATTACAAATATAAAGCAAAAGCCTGAGGCTCCTTCTAATGTTTAAGCCTTCCACTATTGCTTATGGCACAAAGCTTCCTGTTTTCTTCTGATAAGGTAGTGACATTGGATATTATGATGAGTATGCAACCATTATATAACATTTCAAACCAAAGAGAGGAGCCAAATTGTAAATGCTTGACCTTTTTTAGATAGCCAAAACACTGAGCCCTCTTGGCTCTTGTGTGTTTCCAAATTTGTTCACTACTAAACTAAATACATGTGAATTCATGCAAAAAGTTTCTAGTTCGCTCATACTTTGGCAATGACCAAGGTCATTGTAACCTTAAGAGAACCCTTTCAAGGATTAAGTTAAGAATTATAACCTGAATACAGGGTGGCATCCACAGGCAGCCCTTCACCAAAATCAGCCATCCATCCTCTAACTCCATCATCCACCATTTCCTGCAGAATCTGCTTGAACCAACTTGCAGTACCTGGATGTGTCAAATCCAACATTCCAACATCGAAAGCTGTATTTGGAACCATGTATGCTTCTCCACGCTTGTCTTTCACTAATATGTCCAACTTCTTTGCTTCCTCAAAGAGGTTCCTCCTTCTGTTTGGCTTCTCATGACACTGTGAAATCAAGTAAAAGCTTTCAAACACAAATCACAGTATTGATTCCTATCAGCACAGATTTTGCCCGATAGGGGGCACTGCCATAATTTCACATAAAAAGGAAAACAGCAAGAACATAAAAAGTATTTTCCTTTTAGAAAAAGTGATGGCATTGCCCTTCTTCAGTGATCCAACACACCCATTGGTAACTGGCGAATGATTGCAGGAATTGTACTAGAAGGATTTATAGATGAGAATCATTGAAGGAGGAGATACGTACTGGAGCTAGACACGGGTTGCAGTAAGTCATCACTTTAATATGCTGAGCACTAAGATCTTTAATTAGTTGTTGCCATCCCGTATACCTTGTTGAATCCACTTCCCAATTCCACCAGAGTTGTGATCCAACCAACGTCTCTCTCTGGCCCACCCAATCCTGTGCAACAATTATGACAGGGTTAAAAGACATACGACTTACAACCAATTACTGAAATTTGCTAAAAATTAGAATTTTATGTCAAATAGACATACAAAATTCTGTGAAAACAGATTAGAATTTAAATTGTTAGAATTTGAAATGGCTCAGTAAATTATATGGGTGTTTAAATTTCTAATATATTGTTCTCAACATAAAGGAAAAATAAATCATTGTTCTGCTACTTCTGTATGTTCTCAACATGTGTGTGTGCACACACAGGTTTGTGCATGAGTGTTTGTGTATGTATTTGTTTATGTATAAGTATATTATTTTGGTGCAGGGATGTGCATTACCTGCAACCAAAATGAGGAAATGGGAGCATTGTAAGCCTTGAGCTCATTCCAAATATGGCGTACAGATTCTGTTCCACCCTGCATGCCAACAACAGCTCCAGAAATAATCCAGTCAGGAAGTTTAGGAGGTCTCCCAATGGTTTCAGTGAGGCATTCAATAAGCTCAGACGGTGAGTTCCCATGCAATATCCGTCCTTCAACTGAATTTCCGTGTATCTGCAAGCTCCAGCATACAGAAAATGGGAAACTGCAAGTTTAAGACCTTGAATGAGCCAACTTGCCCAGTTTTGTCTTTTTTCATCAAAAAAATCATGGCAAGTTTAAGACCTTGAATGAGCTCCTGTATACAAATGTTAATATTTCGCTTATTTCTTGCAAATAATTCTAATATGACATAGAACACGATCTTCCTTTGTTATCTTTTTTATTCAAACTCAATTTCAACCTTACAGTTCCTACACCCTTCATTCATGAGTCATGACTGTTGGCCTCCAAAATTGTTTTGAACAATTCCCAAATTTAAAATGGCATTATCACTTCAAGATGCAATAGTTATCTAACAGTACCTGTATTTGAACTCTATCATGCTTCGTTAGATCAAAAACGGAATAATCATATCCTTCAAGGTAAAGAGACCTCATCTTTGAAGTCATATAGAATGGAGAAGGAGCATAGGTTGTACTCCAATCACCCCCAGCCCTGCAATGGAAAAGAAATGCATTAAATATCAAAATCTGTACAGTCAATATCTAATTGGAATTACATGGTTGAATAGCTGAGCTAGCCTTTAGTCTACCTGTAGCTGATCAAGTTGGCTGCAAAGGTAATAGGTTGATCCCCTCTCCCAATACCTTGTTCCTGAACAAAAATGGGTACCCTTTTGCCTTTAAAATCCATATGAGAGAACTGCTCTCCAAAACCATAAAATCTCTCATTTTCTTCACTTGAATATGTCAAGCACACCCTGTTGAATTCTGTGACTTCTTCAGACTTGAGTTCCGCAAACTCTTCCTCTGATGAGGAAACTAAGACAAATCCTCTTGGCCTTGCAAAAGACCAACACCACCTAAGTCTGCGCTTCTGAAACCGACCCAGCCTTCGTCTAAACCCCTTGTATCTTCCTGAAGCAGTTGGGGAAGCTTTTGTGCGAAACTCAAAGTTGGGTTGTCCAAGCTTCACTTGGAACCCAATTTGATCATTGCCTTTCTGTTCAAACCAAACCCAATACCTTGCACAAGTAGAAGGCTCCTTTCCCTCAAAATGTGCATTTCCAAGAAAGCCAGATTTCTGAAAACGCTTCTTCCTCATTTTCATATTCAAAACCCACCCAGTTACAAGCACAATAGGGAATCGGGTACCTTTAGAATCTGTTTTCTGGTCTAACCCCAAATACCCAGATGGAAAATCTTGACCTTGAGCCTCTAGAGAGTGATCAAAGTGATTGATCACCCTTATATCTTGAATGGTTTGGTGTTGACAAACCAAATGAAGATTTCTGTCTTTCACAACAAAGGAGCCCCTGCTTTCTTCCACCTCTGTTTCAGCCAATGCTGCAGAGACAAAGGCCAGTCCTGGGATGGTGGACCATATGGCTCGTTTGGGCTGCGATTGGTGACAAATCGAGAGAGACCCACCATTGATGGAGCTCCAAGAGAGCTGAAAATCATTCCCAACTGAGAAATGTTGTTGTGAAGGCAGTGTTTGAGAATTGAACAAGAGGCTTCCTTGGATGAGAGGGAGAGATTTAGGTGTGGAAGGGAAAGGATTGTTGAAATGTTTGTGGTGTTTTTTGGTGATCTTGAGGGCTGCCATGTTGGGATTAAAGAGAGAGATGGCGGTTGGTGCATCAGTGCATGCAATCCTCTGTGTATTATATAATTGAAAATATCAAATTTCTCAATAGAACTATTTATTTATGACTCTTTTCAAGGTTTCCATGAATTAGTTTTCTTGGAGATGATCATAGACTGCAAGAAAAGAACTCTACTTTAACGTTTACAGAAGTAACAGAACAGTCAATCTTGGATGAGAAAGCTGAAAGGTAGTGATTTGACTTTTAGAAGCTTTGCTTTGATTTCACTGGTGGACATGTCAAAAAAATGTGGTCAGACAGACCAAACTGCACCAATTGATTAGCGGGTATGAATTATGAGTCCAAATTGGATTTTCCTACTTGTTTTTTCTTTTTCTTTTTGAAAGAATTGGATTTTCCTACTCCCCACTTGATGGTGTGTTTGCTTCTATGATTCTATCCGTCTTTTACAGGGGTGTTGGAAAATATCCAAAAATCGAGTTTCAAATCAAATTAAATCGATCATATCGATTTAGCCTGGTCTTTTTTTTTGTTTGTTTTTGTTTCTGGATATCAAACCAAATCAATTCAAATTTTGTAGTTTGATTTTGGTTTTTAATATGGAACTTTTTAGTTTTAAGTTGAACCAAACCACCACTAATAATATGTATTAAATTTTATATATTAATTGTTATATATATAATTTTAATACCTTTAATTATAGAGTAAATCAAATTTTCAATTATAGTTTATATATGTTTGTAACTTTGTATATGTTTATTATAGTTTATATAATTTATACTATATGATTTTAATATGTATTAATTATAGAGTAAACCAAATTCCTTATTACAGTTTATATATGTTTTTAAACTATAGAAGGGTAAGAACTTGTCACTTGTTCATTCTGCTGGTTGTACGTTCATTTTGTTTTTTATGTTGTGTAACTGGTTAGAACTTATCACTTGTTTATTTGTGTTGGAATTTGTTAGAATTTATGTAACTTGTGTTTGGATTTCTGAAAAGTGTTTAGATTGTCAAAATAAGCCTTTGTATAACCATATAAAGTGTGCAAAATGAGTCTTTAGCTAGCCAAATCAGGCTTGAAAAATGGGCCATTATTCAAAAAACACACAAAGTTGGGCTTAATATTTTGGCTAAGTTGTTACTTGGTTTCCGAATAATCAAACTATCTGAACCAATATTCACGATTAACCAAACCAGTTGGATTAGACTAGGCTTGATTTGATTTTGGTTTTTAAATTCGTCATTTCGTAAAGGCTTAATTATCGATTTACCACCCAAAATTGTAACTCATTCCCACTTTACCACCTGAAAGTTTTTTTGTCCCAGATTACCACCTGTAACTTACATCCGTGTCCCATTTTACCTTGTTCCGTCAACAATTCCGTTAATGCTGACGTGGCGCGCTGGATGTGCACCACGTGTCACATTTTTTTTTGTATTTTTTGATTTTTTTTATTTTTCTATTTTTATAAACTTTGAAAATTAATTAAAAATAGCTCCGAACTTAGAAAAATACACGGAAAATTCCTACCGACTTGTCTTAACTAGTACTAATTTACTATGGGGTCAAAATGCCAATTTTCCCTCTAAAAATTTCCAAAAAATTTGGAAAGTCCAAATTTATTTCTAGAAAATTAAAATACTCTAGACTCTTTAAAAATTCATAGAATAATCTCCCGAACTCCAAAAAATATGAGGTCTGCACCGTTAGTCTTCTAAAAACTAACAATACCTTTCTCGTGAACACTTGCTACCCAAAAGACCTCTCGGTCTTAGAGAAAAATAAAATTCTCTATAAAATAAATTCTAGAAAAATTCTAAAATTTCTGTAAAGTCTCGAAATAATTCTCTAAAACAAGCTTTTGGTAATTTTTCAAAATATTTTTGAGAATTTGTCCAAGAGTTTACGAAAATTCTAGAATTTATTTAATAGAGGAAAATTTATTTTAATTTTTTAGAAATAAATTTGGACTTTCTAATTTTTTTGAAAATTTTTTTAGGGCAAATTGGTAATTTAACCTTATAGTAAATTAGTGCTAGTCAAGAGGAGTCCGTAGGAATTTTTCGTGTATTTTTCTGAGTTCAGAGCTATTTTTAATTAATTTTCAAAGTTTACAAAAATAAAAAAATGCGAAAAAAAAAATGATGTGACACGTGGCGCATATCTAGCGCGCCACGTCAGCATTAACGGAATTGTTGACGGAGCAAGGTAAAATGGGACGTGTATATAAGTTACAGGTGGTAATCTGGGACAAAAAAACTTTCAGGTGGTAAAGTGGGAATGAGTTACAGTTTTGGGTGGTAAATCGATAATTAAGCCTTTCGTAAATATTGATTTAGTTACGTTTATTCCTTTGGCTTTGGTTTTTCGAACCATGCACACTCCTAGTCTTTTCCTATTATTTAAAAACTAAAAGCTTTTGTTCAAAAGAATTTGGTCACTTATTAGTTGAAATTTTTAGGGACTTTTACTAATAGTATTAAGTAACAAGCTGAAACATTTTTATATTTACTTATAAATTTAGATTAGTACTATTCCCACCCCCTTCAAAATTGTTAAAAAATATTAATCTACTTATTCCACCTATGTTTTCCCTAAATTACCCCCACCTCTTTCCTTTCCACTTCATCTTCCCCTTCTCACCCACTGTAATCCTAACCTTGAAAAAGAAAAACAAAAGAACACTGCCATGGCTGGCAGCGCTGCACCTGCTAAATTATTGAATGGTTGTCTCCATGAGTATTTTTCTTTTGATTGGTCATATATATAGCTTCAACATTCTACATTAGAAATATCATTTTGCTTGAATCTAATGCTCTTATAAGGTGGGGGTTCTACCGATGTACAAATCCATCATATGAGTTGCCACGGAAGATAGACTGTCATGGCTGCAGCATGGCAACCTTGAGTTTTGTTTTTTTTCTTTCTTAAAAAATTTAAAGAGTTATTTACACTTATATCTCTAAAGTTTTACAAATTACACATATACCCATTGGGATTTCAAAACTGTTGCATATAACCAGTGACAAAGCCATGATCTTCATCCAAGGGGGGCACGTACTATATAAACTTTTTGAAATACACAAAATATTAAGTATTAATTAATTAATTTTTTTTGTTATAAGCAAAATATTTTTTCTTTTATGAGTCTTTAAATTTTAAGAATGTTGTATGATAACTTTATTGTTTTGAATGTATAATTGTTTCTCTCAAAACATTCATTNGGGGGGGGTGTGACCTCCCGGTCCCTATGTGGCTCCGCCACTGTATAGAAGTATATAACCCTTGTAAGAGAAAATAATAAATAAACAAAGAAAAAAATATTTGTATTGAGGTTAGACTTTAGTAATCTTATTTGGTCATTCCACTCCCTTAGCATGTATTTTTGCATACTTTTCATCATTTTTGCCTCAATATAGGGGGTTATGTGCAACAGTTTTTAAATCTCAGGGGTGTATGTGTAATTTTTGAAATCTCTGGAGTGTATGTGAAAAAGACAATAAACTTCAGATAATATAAGTGTACATTTTTGTAATTTTATAAAAAATAAATCTTAATTTTTAAATAAAGGGGTGAGAAAATATGATTGGTGGGTGAAAATAGTGCCACTCTAAATTTATCCATAGAAGTTTTAAATATAATTTGACGAATGCTCAAACAAAAACATAGAACTTTCTAATGCAATTACACCTATTTATCCAAAATGAAACTATAAACCTTAAATAGTAAACTCTTAAATTTCTTAAACCATACTAAAGTAAACTCGCTCTCACACATCTAAATAATCTCAAATAACCCAAAACAAAAACAAAAGCTTATGTATTTAGCAACTTGTTCTGTTTATTATCATTTTCTACCAGCTAGATGCTATAAAATCCAATTTTTTAATATTTTCCCAACTCTCTCAAAGTCTCATATGAGGTGATCGAGTCCTACATGGATACCATAGTATCATCAGTCTCACCTAGTGAAATTGACGATTTTTGTTTCTTTTTTTTTTTTGGTCTGAATTTTTGTTTCTTAATTTTCTAATACGTTGGCTTTTGGTGCGATGATCGAAGGCTTATGCATTATCCAAATGAATCTTGACTCCGTCAGAAGAGATTATTCATGATAATGCATCGGGACCTATTTCTGCATATAGGTTCCTTTGAGTGAACCCAGACATAATCAAAAGGCAGATTATTCCATCACATGCATGCACACTGCACTTTTGTTGTTGGTGAACAGTTCGTGCAAGTTTGAATATTTGCTTATTCTATATTCATGCATGTATATTTTGTCTTTTATATATGCAACTGAAAAAGCATCCACCCTTGTTCTGCGGATATATACAATCCATACATACACAATAATGATGCAATTCCAAGTTTGTTGGGTAGACGCCACATGCATCTTCATAGATTGATACAAAACAAATTTAGATTGTCACATGTTGCTAGCAGCCTAGCACTGTGTTTGAAATTTTCGGGATAAAAAATGAGTGCTTATATTCTCACACTTTTGTCATATTTTTTCACACACCTTATTTTTATACCTTTTATCAAATTTCAAATAATAACAAGTGTAAAAATATAATAGAGGGCGCATATCAAATGACTCAAGATATTGAGAACAACAATCAAGAAATTTCATCAAACTATCAATATTCACACTAATTTTTAAAATTTAACAAAGGGTGCAAAAATGAGATGGGTAAGAAAATAGAACAGAGAGGTTGTGAATATAAGCACGTACTCTAAAGAATAAGATGTGAATTCTCTATTGTACTTGTTTTTACAGGTATTGACGATTCTACAACGTTTACCATAGGGAGCACCTTAGACAATTGAAACAGTTTTTTTATTTTTTTATACCACAACCATATATGTATTAATATACAAGTACAACTAAATTTTTTTAAAAATAATTAAGAAACTCGAATTATAGTCTATATGGCTACAAAATTTAGATCTGGAGTCAATGAGCAAGCATTAACCAAAGACAAGAAGAATATTGTGATTAGATTGCGAAGAATAAAGTAAAAAAAGAAACAATATTATATTCTCATATTAGTCAAGAGTACAAAATATATGTTAAAATTATAAAGAAATTGAACACAAATAAACTGATTTGAAATTATTGGTGGCATGGCTCCATGCTGGCTTTATGAGTTTGATTGTTGAGTGTGAAGCATACTTAGTGGTGGCAGGTGTGAATTCGAATGTGGAAGACTTGGGACCTTATGGGATGCTTGTGGAAGAAATTCAACATTTACTTAGTTCTTTCACCAGCATATCTATTACTTTGGTTTCACATAATTCTAACCATTTAGCTCAATTTAGTTTGGGTAGTGACCAATCCTTATTTTGGATGGAAGAGGCTTCTACCTTACCTCCATGACCATGTTTCTGCTTGGATGAGAATGAATAATTTAGGCATGTTGCCTTTGATTAAAAAAAATAAAATAAGAGAGCTAGATGCATCTTCAGCTAATCCCAAACTTTATTTATTAACCACATTGTGGTTCAACCTATAACTATTTGATCTAATGGATGTTATGTAGTCTCTATTTGTCGAAATAGGGTCTGATTTCAAAATTTATAGATGTCAGTTGAGTAATAAAAAATAAAAAAAACACTGTGATTTATATATAGTGGGGCACTAAATGTAATACAAATAGTTTTACTCTACTATTTTTCTTCATTTTCTTTTATATTATTATTTTCTCAGAAAATTCTAAACTAGGATTTATGTACCGTTCCCACCTATTACCAATTTCTTTCTTTTGTTACTGAAATAGCTTAGGAAAATTTCAATCAGTGTTAGAACTGCAATGAACGCCAACGTTTTTTATTTTGCAGATGGTACTGATACCACCAAACAAGGTTAGCAGCAGACCCTTTATTGAACAGTGGTTAACAGGCTTGGGTAAAAAATTTGGTTCTAGTTTGAGGTTGCACAAAGCCAGTCAGATGAGCCTACTGTCAAAAAGTTTCGATTGTCTTCTAAAATAAATTGAAAAAAAAAAAAAATGGAATCATTCAACCATGAACCAAGCTGCAGTTAATAGAGAGCTAATGAATTATACTTTAGAGTCAAAGTCACACATTCATGATCTGCAAACCTCGCAGAAGCATGATGGTAAACTGCTCAACATCCATCAATAGCCACAAGGTTTTTCCATACACAAAATACTCTGAGCATTTGAACATAAGATTGCAATAGATAGCAGAACATAATGCTGAACCTACAAATTTACTAGTAAATAGTTGTTCATAGATCAAAGATTCAAGAGGAACTATTGAATTCCTCAATCGAGCAAATCCGACACTGCTGTCTTCCTAAATGGATCAATTTGAGCCAGCTGTCCCAGCAAACCTTTGTTGGGAAAGATATGATCTGCCTTCATCCGCTCCCAGATTCCATAAGCTGGAGCCTTAGCGTTTATATAGGCCTGAACAAGAGATTGGAACTGACGAAGTCGAGCGGTATAACCAGCCTGTCTCATCCTAAAAAATATCTTTTCAGAGTTATGGATATCACCCCTCCTTGAATATTGATCCAAAATAGCCATAAAAGAATTGAACATTGGCTTTTTCTGATTCTGCTGGGCAGCCTTCTGCAAAATAGAATCAGCTTTTTCGACCTCTCCTGCTTCCACATAGAGTTTGACAAGTGCATCCCAAATCAGTGGGCCAATCTCACAATTGTTATCTGCCATACGCTTAACAAGATCTTTACCCTTGGCCAGCATCTTACGGTTTGCATACACCTTCAAAAGCACAGCATAATGCTTGGAAGAGAGTTTCTTCCCTGTTTTTAACATCTTATCAAAAACTGCCTCAGCTTCTTCAAGTTTATTCAATTTTCCCCAAGCTTCGATTGCAGCCATGCACTCTTCAAGCCGAGGATTCGACTCACAAGCCTTCCAAACTCTGTCCACCTCATCCGCCTCTCCCAGCTCTGCATAAAGGGGAAGCAGAGCTCGACAAGCCTGACGGTTCTCCTTTAAGTTGCCCCCTTCCATCTCCTTCAAAACTGCCTCAGCTTTTTCTCTAAGCCCGCCATTAGCATAGTGCTTAGCCACGATGGCTTTAGTAGTGAGGTCTGGTTCAACGCCTTCAGCCTTCATTGTCTCATAAACCTGATCCATTCCAGTTATGTCATTGGATTGGCCTTTGGTATCTATTAAGAGTTTGTAAGTGAAGAGAGTTGGCTTGATATTTTCTTTCTCCATTAGCAGTAATACATCTGCCATTTTCTTCTTGTCTAGCCTCTTGTAGAGGAGGAGCAACTGGTTGCAAGTAAATGCTGTGACTGGGAATTCTAGGTCCTTCATTTTGTTGAAAACTTCCTCAGCTTTCTTCAAATTGTTGGCACTTACACAGTTAGCCAATAGGGTCCGGTACATTACCTCACCTCTGAAGGATTTTGGGACCGTCTCAATGTATTTCTCTGCCTTCGGGAGGCCACGTACTTTGGCAATTAAGTCAAGGCGAGATGCATAATCTCTTTCAATAAATTCAATCTTCTTATTTGCCTCCAACCACTCTGAGAGCTGCAAAACCAACCAACCAACCATCAAAGAAATATTAAAAATTCTGTGTGCACGAAATTCATGCCTTTGAAGGAACTGGGAATCAAATACAAGAAAATATCGTCCACTTGTGGTGCCAGAGAATACTATTATCCTCATTACATATCTACTGCCAAAACACAACTGAACATGAATTACAACCATCACAAATTCATTCTGCTTTACTTCTAACTATAAGATGGACAAATGCGAGTGTAAGTGCCCAAATTAGAACTCATGGCTTCAGGGCTCATTCTTCTTTTACCCAGCACTCCAAAAAAACAGAATCAAAGCAACAAAAATTTAATTATATGCCCATTTAATTTATCACCCAAAAGGAAAACCGAACAGGACCAGCTAAAGCCAGTGTCATTGGCAATCATGTTTCAGTCCGACTCATCCCGCCTTCAAGTGCAATTGCATCAACCGACAAAAGGAAGAAACAAAGAAGCAAAGGGTGTCATGATTACAAAATAATAAGTCGAAAAAAGAAATTATTCTTCATGGGGAAGACCAAATGAGTGAATGAAGTGCTAGAATAATGCTGCAAAGCACACATTGATAAAAGGCCTCAGTTAGATTATTTCCTTGGTGAAAAATAAGTCGGTCAAAGCAGACCTGTCTTCCTAAAATCCTTGCTTGAAGTAATAATTAGTGAACCCTCAGCGACATTTCTGCACTGTTTATAAATATACAGAACAGCTAAGACTAAAGACATAATATCATACTACAACTTCATCAACCCACTTTGATGAAGCTGTAGCATGATTAGTGATAATCCTTGCTTGAAGTAATAATTAGTGAAGCCCTCAGAGACATTTCTGCAATGTTTATAAGCATACAGAACAGCTAAGACTAAAGACATAATATCATACTACAGCTTCATCAACCACTTTTGACAATTTCTACTAAATCACACACAAAGATGTAACAGCTGTTATGTTGGGATATCTTTCTTTTTTGCTAACCAGCTAAATCAGGATATCTATATACACAAACAGAAACCTAAGATTTGAAAAACAACTAAGTTCAATATATAACTATATAAGGCAGTTAAGACCATAGTAAAACTATTGAATTTATTGTCTAATTTACAAAATCTTTATGCATAGATAGGAAAACAAGTCAAAGCACCTGCAATGCCCTCCCAAACATTCGTCGCCTGCGAAAATTGAGCATGGCCAGTGAGATCTCTGCACGGTTTAAATCATTTCCTTCTTCAACCCACTTATCAAGAGCACTATGAACAGAGAAACCTGGGAAATCTAAGATGGCCTTGAACAATGCTGAAGCATCCCTTTTCCTTGGTGATCTTTTCTCACTTGGATCAGTCTCAGTCTCTGATAACTCCATCTCAAGTTGAGAAGGTTCAACTTCATCATCATCAGAGAGTTCTGGTTCAGAAATTAATTCTTCTTCATTTTCATTGCTCTCTCGAATCGCCTCAGCAATAGGTGGTGTTTCAAGTTCAGAAAACCCGTCTTCCAAGTCATCTTCCTCTCCACTGCTTTTTGTCCCAGCTTGTGAAGAAAGGCAGCGTCTAGCAACATAGAAGTTTGAAGAAATATGTGTTGTGGAGTATAATCTCTTGGAAGAGAGACATCCATAAGATATTGATTGAGGGGACTCGAGAAAACAAGCCTCATCTTGTAAGTGAGTAATCAGTAGCTCTGAATTAGTACAAGCAGCACGAGAAACTCCTATGCTAATCCCTCGGTTCCTGAAAGCAAAGGAAAATTAAGTATCACATAACACCGCAAAAAGTAAAGAATGGGCAACATAAAACGACAAAATTATGTATAAGTTATTTACATGCCACTTGCCAAGAAAACATACACACACTCGAACAAACAAACAAACAAAAAAAAAATAATCAATAATAACAGGACATATATAACTAAAAGTGATATATGTCATAAAATTCAGAAGGAATGGGAATCGAGCTTCTACTATTACAAGCATACTATGAATTCCTTTGAAACAGAAGAAATACAACAATGGATCTCTAAAAATTGTTACAGGAAGAAAGGTAGCTTCTTAGCTGTTATTCTCTAAGCGTGGAAAAAAATTAATTAATTATAAAAGGACATATATAAGTAAAGCAATATAAATCATAAAATTCAGAAGGGGTATGGGAGTCAACAGCAGGAATGATGTTGGTGTAGAACATCCCCTTATGTCACAAAAATACAAAGGCCTAGGATCGGAAGCAAATCACTTCTGTTTCCTTTTTTTTTTCTTCCTTCACTTCATGAATTCAATTTTCTCCTCTATTTTTCCTTTTGCTTTTAGAATTTCGCATGCACAAAATTTCATTTTATTCTCTTTGAAGAAAAAAAAAAAGTTTCTCTCTTTCATTTCTCAAAGATGAGACATGTAACTAAACAGATTCCTTTTTGTTTCCTAAACCTACTAATTCAGCATGAGTTCAATTTGTTCTTCAAATAGTTACATACATTTTTCGGAAACTGAACTTTGATTTCAAACTTTGAAGGTAAAATTAATCTTTGTAAAGCTTAACCAAAGAGACCCTGTATTTATTGTACTTATCTATGTTCAGTGCATATAAGAGATCAACTAAAACTAGCAACAACAAAAAAAAAAAAAAAAAAGAGAGAGAGAGAGAACGCCATAATCCACACTCTTACAAAGGAAGCCCTAAAACCAGTAAAACCCATCATTCAAACTCAAACTCAATCCCATTTCCCCAGTTTCTCAGTAACAAACTGACGATTAAGATGAACCCAGCGAACCAAAAAACAGAGAGAAAGAGAGATATAGATACATATATATACATATATATATACCTGAGAGGAAGAGAAGCACGACGAAGAGCCCACATGACGATGGCGAGGAAGCAAGAAACCCGTAATAGGGAAAATGGAAATGGCGGTGTTCGTTTTGAAGAAAAAGCGAAACCTCACTCTCTTAAACCCTACAAACCCTCCCCCTTGGGTATTTAGCTGATTTGGATGTACGAGGATTTTTTTTTAATTCAATAATCGCAAGAAAATTTGTTAATATGGGAGTGGGAACATTTTGGTTTGGGAAATTCTATTTCATACCCTAAAATTTACTTACTGTAACCAAGGAGTAAAATTTCGGTTTCGAGTAAATTTTTGATGAAAATTTTGACGAAAATTTTCACAAAAATTTCGGTTAAAATTTTGATTTCGATAAAATTGGACAAAAACAACAGAAATTGCTATCAAAATATGTAAATTTTGAATAAAACTTGACCATATGTTTATTTAACATATTATCTACTATATTGATAAAAAATATTGAAGAAACCAAATAATATAGTAGATTTCATGTGATATAAGGTAAATATAATGCGTGCTGGAGATAAATACTGTTAAATAAAAATAGTTCACTAATTAATAATTACATAAAAATGACCTATTTTTAAGGGATATTTAATCATTTTGAATCTAATTGTCCTTAAAACATATGTGAACAAATAAGAAAATGACATGTATTGTTATTTTCTAAACCACTTAATTCAATAACCAAAAACAATCTGAATAGATTGTGAGATCCCGAAAAGTTAGTTTATAATTTATTTTGAAGTAAATAGTGATTTATTGATAATTATCTTGTTAATTCAGAGATATTAGAATTTTTCTGAGAAATTTTGGAAGGAAATAAATGAATTTGAAGTCGTAGAAAAATAAAATTTATTAAGACGAGCTCACGAGATTTTACAAAACGTTTTTCGGACCTTGAAGTTAAGTGATTTCGGCGAGTCATTGAGGAACAATAAAAATTAGGAAAGACTCAGTCTTGATTTTAGCCTTGTTGGAAAAGTCTCGGGTCAACGAGGGTCAACGAGCACATAGACGCAAATGATACTTTTTTTTTTTTTCTTTCCTTTCCTTTTTTTTTTTTTTTCTTTTCTTTTTTTTTTCTTTTCTTTTCTTTTTTCTTTTCTCTTCCTTTTTTTTTTTTCTTTCCTTCTTCCTTTTCACCCGTGACCTCTCCTGCTCTCCAATCCTCCCTTTCTCTCTCCAGCCTTCATTTTCTTTTCTCTTTTCTTCCCTTAGTTCTCACGCAGACATTTGACCAAAAAAAATTTCTCACATAGCCAACACTCCTCCCTCCTCCTTCCTCCCCCCC
>QANW01007622.1:529303-597200 GCA_003254865.1 Dryas drummondii | reverse complement strand
TCCTCCTTCCCCCCCCCCCCTCCCTCCCCCTCCCCCTCCCCAATCTCCTTTTCTTTCGGAGCTCCTCTCCTCCCGGATCTCCTCTCCCTCCGGCGACGGTGACCTCTTTCTTCCCGATCTCCTCTCCCTCCGGCGACAGCGGCCCTCTCTCCTTCCAGTCTTTGCCTCCCTCGGTCTCTACGCCAAATTTCGCGAAATTTCGGCGAAATTTAGAGAAATTTAATGAAAATGTGCTTGGAGCATTTTCGAAATTTCGTCGAAATTTTTACGAAAAATAACGAATTAGTGATAAAATTTCGAGATCTCCAAAAAACGAAAATTTCGGCGAAATTTTCGAAATTTCATTCCTTGACTATAACACAGTTACAACTATTTTTTGAAAAAATAAAAATAAAAAAATACCTACTTACCTTTTAAAAAGGTTAAATTTCATTTTGGTTCCATATGGTTTAAGTCAAGTTTCACGTTGGTCACTTAATTTCAATTGTTATGATTATAGTCTTGTAGTTTATAAACTATTGCAATTCAATGACATGCAAGGGTTTAAATTTCGAAGTCCGAAAATTTCGTTTTTTAGGGGTTCCGAAATTTTAACACGGATTCGACTAAATTTCGGAAAATTTCGGCGAAATATTCGAAATTTCGCTCGAAATTTCGAATGCCCCCAACTGCCAAATTTTTTTAATTTCAGAGAAATTTCGTCGAAATTTCACTCACTGCAAAGGCAAGCCGCAAGCCCAAGTGCCCAACAAAAAAGAAAACTCAGAAACCCAAGGAACAAAAGTAAACAACAAGGGCCAGAAAGTAGANGTTTAGGGTAGATTGGAGTTTGGGGCCTTTGGTCAATTGTAAAGAAAATAAAATAGTTTGGGTTTTTATTTGGCTTTTTTGGAGTTTTATGTAGTTGTTTTTAAACCCTAAATTTGTAAACTCTAATATATTTCAATATAAAAAATAATTTAAAATACTCTAAAGAGCCTAAACCCTAATATCATATACCATATCCTAGTTTGAGGTTTTTGGGCAATTGAAAAAAAAAATGATTTGAGATTTCGTTTGGCCGTGTTGGAGTTTCGTTTAATTGTTTTTAAACCCTAAACCAATAAACTCTAATACCTTTTTATATAAAAAATAATTAAAAATATCCTAAAGGACCTAAACCCTAATATTCTATACGATATCTTAAATAATATAGAGTATAGATTATAAAGTATATAGAATTTAGTGTATATATTATAGAGTATAAATAATATATTAATTTTATTTATTCATTATACTAATTTTATTTCATAGTATTTGCCTCCAGCGCGCATTATATTCATCACATATCACATGAAACCTACTATATAATTTGGTTTTTTTCAATGTTTTTTATCAATGTAGTAGATAATATGTTAAATAAACATATTGTGAAGTTTCATTCAAAATTTCCGTATTTTGATAATAATTTTCATCGTTTCCGTCGAAATTTAAAAATCTTCGAAATTTCCGTCGAAATTTCCATCGAAATTTCCTCGAAACCCGAAATTTTATTCCTTGATGACATGTTAGCATTTTCGTTTATTAAATCATCAAATTTGTTAAATTTTTAGTTATGTACTTCACAAACCATTGTGATTTTGGTAATACACTTTACATATTATTCAGCGATTTAATAATGAATTAATTGACAAAAATGCTAAGAGTCCTTAAATTGCAACGATTTGTAAATTACAACACTAAAATCAAAAAAATTAAAACACAAGAACCAAAGTAAAACTTGGCCCAAAGTAGAGGTCGGCAATGGGCCGGGCTAGTTTTCTGGTTCGGGCTGGGCTTGGGCCTTAATACACAAGCCCAAGGCCCGCCCATCGGGCTCGGGGCTTGCGGGCTTGGAGGGCCGGCAGGGCTGGGCCAGAAAGGGCGGCCCATAATGAGCCCAAAGCCTGTTTACACACATATATATCTTCAATAAAAAAATATAGGGTTTTGGCTATGTTGTGATTTGAACATGAGACCTCACATAACAAGCTTCAACTCTCAACTAATTGAGCTGACTAATTTATTTGTCTAGTTTATGAATCATAACATATTTAATAGCTCTTTCGTTTGTTTACTTCAATAAATTATTAATATGCTTATTAAGTTATTATGTAATATTATTATGTTAATATAATATCATAAATAATAAACTTTTAAAATTATATACAACATTACAACTATAATAAAACATAAATGTACATATATATATATACAACTTTTATAATATAACTATAACTAAAGTTATTAAATCACGATTGTTTATTAATTCAACTACCGTTATCTCACTTTTACGTCTTCGATTGAGCTAATTTTTTGCATAGATTATCTTTGAGTGGGGAACTAAAACATGAACGGTTTGGATCGTTAAAAACACGATTGAAATGTAAGCTTCTACATATAAATACACTTGAAAAGTATAATTCTAACAACTTTCCCGTTGAAACCTTGTCGTTTCCATAATTGTAAAGACCACAACGTAATTTCAACAATTTGAGCTGTTCATTTTCTATGTTCATAGTCAAAGATCATCCTTACAAAAAATTAGCCAAATCGAAATTCATTTACCCATTCGATTATCATTAGAAAAATCACAATCGTTCATAAGTTGGACCACCGTTACCTAACTTTTACATCTTCGATTGAGTTAATTTTTTGTAAAGATGATATTTGAGTGGATAACTAAAAAATGAACGGTTCGAATCGTTGAAAATACAATTACATCATATGTTTATAAAACATATGTAGTAAAAACTCTAAACCCCAAATAATACTTTTAAAACTATCCAAATCCCAAATAATCCATTTAAATATTTAATACAAAACTTGAGATTCCTTATATATTAAATTATTAATACATTATATTAATTATATAAAAATTATATAAAACCTAATTTATTAGAGTAAACAAACAAAAAACCTATTAAATATGTTATGATTCACAAACTAGATAAATAAATTAGTCAGCTTAATTGGTTAAGAGTTGAAGCTATTTATGTGAGGTCTCATGTTTGAATCAAAATATAGTCAAAATCTTATATGTTTTTTTATTGAAGATATATTTGTGTGTAAACGGGCTTTGGGCTGGCCTAATCGGGTCGGGCTTCGAGCGAGCCATAGGATTCAAGGAGATGGCCCAAGCCCAGTCCAAGGGACTTTTGGGCCAGGCCGGGCCAACCCAAATTTCGGACTAAATTGGGCTTCAGGCCTTGGGCTTTTTGGTGCGGCCTAGCCCAAACTACAATGACCAAAATAAATGAAGTTTCAGTTTGTAACAATTCCATTATTCAATTTAATTAAACCAATTCGAATTCTTTAATAAAACATGATACACTTAATCAACTATGAATCATTAATTAGTTAATTATAATCTCCAATAAACATAATTTAAAATGCTTAATTAAATGGGTTTTTTTTAAAGTTCATTTTTTAAAATAGAAAATTAGGATTAAATACCAAATATCAATAGTTTTTCAGTAAAGCAGTAAGTCACTAATTTTTTTTAGTTTAGGTACTAACCTAGAGTAAGACATTTTGGATTAGGTCACAAATCAATTTGTTATATAGTTGTGACTATCGAACAGTCACAGTTGTGATTGAACTGTGACTGTTTCAAATTTATAAAAATTCAAAATTTTTAAGAGTTTAATACTTTTGATTTAGGCTTGGAGGATAAAGTCATATAACTCAAAGACTAAACATTAAAGTTTAAGCCTTGAAAATATTGAAAAAATAACAAATCAATAAAAAAGTTATGACTGTTAGACAGTCACAGCTCGATATAACCATATTTTTTAAAATTGGTACCTAAACTGAAATTTAGTACCTAAAGTAAAATGACATAAATGTTTTGGTAGTTAAAATGAAAAAACATTATAATTTGGTACCTAAAATGAACGAACCTTTTTAAAAATGCACTGCTCATCCGGCCCACTTTTTAACAGCCCAGTGGTATAATAACGCTGTTACTGTATTGTTTTAAATGCAAAATTTTTTTTTCTTCATTTCAGTGCCAATTGATACACAAACTAAAAATAAAATTATAATTTAAGTATTTTTCATTCCATAAACATGTTAAATAATAACCAACATATAACACAAAAAATCAAGATAAGGGAGTTACATCCATAACTTAATCATTTGTGTTTTAATTGTAAATATAATTGATACTATCGAATAGTAACAATTCATAACATTAAGATTATTGTTACTATATAATTATTACTTGACAGTAATAATTGCCTTGGCTGTACTTGACAGTAATAATTGTCACTGTATGATAGTAACTATCATCCAAAATAGTTACTACTCAACGGTAACAATAATTGTCATTGTATAATAGTAACTATCATCCAAGATAGTTACTACTCAACAGTAGCAATCGTCTTCCGAGCAAAAGAATAAGAATCTAACAATTAACTGTATATTCTTTATAATTAATTGGAGGAATGAAGGGAAATTAAAGTGCAACAAACAAGCCATCAAGGCATGCTTCATCAACCAACTTGACATCTCTGTAGGTGGCAATATAAAACTAACATTTCTAGTACCGAGCATCACTTTTTGTTCCACCACCTAACGAAAATAAAAATTTTCTTCTTTTCCTTTTAGTGCCAATTGGACAAAAAAATGTGCAATGTAATGAGTATACATTATTATACAAGAGAAGCAATAATCAGTATGCATAAAACATCTAGTTTAAGCATGGAAGTTATGAAAAATGATTCCTAAGGATTTCTCTTTAGACATTAAATTGAAGCCAGAAATGTCCATATAGACAAATAATTAGCTAGACAAAATATGCTATATAGCTAGTGGTAACAATCATAGCCTCATTTACATATTGTTACTAACAAGCAGTAACAACCATAGCCCTGTTACCACTTGTCATTAACAATCATAACCCACTTACATATTGTTACTGCTTGTCAGTAGCAGTAACAATCATAGCCCCATTTATATATTGTTACTAATAAGTAGTAAAAACCATAGCCCCATTTACATATTGTTACTACTTATCAGTAACAATCATAGCCTACTTACATATTGTTACTGACAAGCAGTAACAACCATAGCTCCCACTTATATATTGTTATTGACAAGTAGTAACAACCATAGTCCCACTTACATATTGTTACTACTTGTCAGTAACATTAATCATAGCCCACTTACATATTGTTACTACGTCCCAAAGCAGCTCCAATAAATCCAATTATTGTACCAACTACAATTTTCCAGCCAAATTTCATTTCCAACATATCCAATTTCACCACATTAAAAGAGCACTAATAACAATTAAAAAATATAAAAGTTGGATTTATTCAACAGTTAGATTCACCTTATGTGGTTCTAGGGGTCATGAGTGATTTCTAGTGTATTTTTCTTTTTAAAATGAAGTTATTACTTATGTGTATGTGTTGCGTTGCTCATTTCATAATGCAATTGTCAACAAAGGTCAAATGTTTTCTAGCTTACTTACACCAACAATAAGACGAATGCTCACTTTTTTTTATGGACTTTGACATTCTTTTCATAGGAAAGCAATCTGTTTTTCTTTTTCTAAGATTACTTATGATATATGATGTGAGTTAATCATTAATAAATTAATACCCAAAATTAGAAAAGAAACGAATGGGAAAAGAGACATTTATATTACAGTGGGACTTCTTGAAGCATCTTGTTTCAAAGTTTCTTGTGCTGAAGCAACTACAACAACAAGAAAACCAATCACAACCATTGTAACCCACCTTAGACTCCATCATTAATTGTAATCCATCTTCTGCCGTCTGATTTCCAAAATATCAAACTTCCTTAAACGTGTATTTCCTCAAACCCAAACCTGCGAACAAATAAAAACTCTACCAAAAAGAAAACATATGGACGCATCCTCCACTTAGAGCTAGTTGATAACTGCATCACCCATAGATGAAAGTACTAAGAAGCTTCGTTCCATAAAGAACCAAGAAGCTATCAGAAATAAGCTATCATAATTTTTAGCACAAGTACAACAAAACTAGATCAAATTTTTCACACAAGATACAAGTCTGATTGAAATCGAACAAGGAAAAATTGAATCGCATATCAAAATGAGTAAATTAACATCAGAAATAGAGAATCGAAGCTATAGAGAGAGAGAAATGGATACCTGGATACCGTGCTCGATGACCGGTCCACCACCAGCCCCATCGACGATTCGAAGCCTACTCCGCCTAAGACGATTCAATTCTCAAGGCCTGTATCAGGACTATCTTCGCCAGTGCAAAGAAGCTTTGCGAACAAATCTTCCAGGGCATCAACACAACCATTCATCAATGAGCTCTGAGCCAACAAGGTGGGAGAGAGAAAGGTCAGAGAGAGTGAGGGAATTAGAGATAGACGGAAAAGACGAGACAGAGAAGAAGATGAATGTTAGAATGTGGACATATTGGACTTCCTTAAAAAAAAAAAAAAAAAGTACATGGGTGTTAAAGGTATAGAGAGCCCAAATATTTTATAATAATTTACTTTAATTAAATTAGCAAATTATAAATAAATCAATAAAACATTTAAAAATTTCATAATAGTCAAAATACAACTTGCGTTCCCAATGCATGGAAGAGTGGTGTCATTTTTTTTTTTTAATCAAGATGGGCTGGGCTTAGTTTTTAGTAACATACTAAAATAGGTTTTTTGAAGAAAAAAAAAAAAGATGGGCTAAAGGTCATCTGGCCCTCTATGTACATTCGTCCCTGTCAGGAAAAAAAGTAGAAGTCTGCTTTTCCAAGTGAGGTGTGAGATGGGCCGGAATATTGGGCCGGGTCGATAATCTAGACACTGGTCATCTTACCTAAAAGTTTTAAAGAGAGAATTTTAAAGTTTTCAATGAAAAGTAAATGGGTTTTTACAACTCAACTACCTGGATTATGATATCGTTTGCACTTCAACACCCTAATTAAAAATTGAATCAATATCCACCTTAATTTAAAAAAAAAAATTTCAATGTACATTCTCTATCATAATTGACTCTATCAAAGTGATTATGTAACCATTTTACAGGGTTATTTTTGTCAAATCAATTATGATACACTATTTTTTCATCTTGGTTTTTAGTTTTAAAGGTTTTAAATTAATGCCCAGATGTGATCCTTCTCTATGGTCGGTATCAGAAGAGTTTTCGAGCTGTAAGGTCAAGAATGATTGAAAATTAACTATGTAGCCTTAAATTTTATTTTCAGACAAAAATTCAAAGAAATTCCAAATTTAAAGTTCAAATCCTAAAAAGTTTTTGAGCCTTAATTTCTTAAGTAAATAGAAATTAAAATTAGTTTTAAAAAGCTCATAAGACAATATTTCAATCTTGCAACAAAAATTTTCTAAAAAATAGATGGTTAGTTTATCCACAAATTGAAATCTAGGATTTGTCGAATTAATTGACGAAATTTCTTAATTGTCCTAAGATTACAATACAAACAACATAAAACAAAAGGACTAAATTAACTAAATTTATACCATGAGAATCGAATGTGTTTCGAGTCAAAACACATAGATTAAAAAATATAATTTACCCAAAACAAAACCAACTAATTTTTAAGTAAATTATTAAAAAGTTTATTTTAGATTCCTTTGTACAAAAAAAAAAACTCATCTAAAAGTTGGAATGATAAATAAGTCCACTTTATACAAATAAAGTCCACATTATATTTTTTTTCATGAATTTTTTTTTTGTTGAAAATTAAGCAAATTATCACTGTTGCATTGTGACAAACACATATTTGAAATCTTAATTGTCCTAAGATTACAAATAACATAAAACCAAAGGACTAAATTAACTAAATTTATACTAGGGGTGGGTCGGAATACCGCTATAACCGAACCGCACCCGAAAATCGACGCGACCGATCCGCCCATCAACCGCTCCGACGAGAGCCGACGCATTGGTTGCGGTTTTCTAACCGATCTGACAGGGGGCGGAGGCGGCTTCTAAACCCCCACACTGTCGGTAAACCGCACCGACCGACCCTTCTTCATCTTCTTCTTCTCTCTTGGTTTCTGGCAGCAAGCAGCTTCTTCTTCTTCTTCTCTTCTCCTGGTTTCTCTTTTTCTCCTCTCCTAGTTTCTGGCGCGCAGCAACTTCTTCTTCTTCTTCAACCTGCAACCTCGCCGCCGAGATGGACGACCTTTCTTCTTCGACTACTGCAACCTCGCCGCTGCGATGGACGACCTCAGATGCCGTCGCCGCGATGGACAACCTCAGATGCCGTTGCAGCTTCTTCTTCTTCTTCAACCTGTAAGTCCTGCAACCATCGCACAGCCACACCCAAACAGAAAGCTGGTCGGTTTGGATCTATTTCGAACCGATCCGACCGTCACTTCCGGTTTCACCGACAGTCAGTTCACCGACAGAGTCGGTGGCGGTAGCAGTTGGCGTTTTGCCCATTTCGACCCTAGTCGGTCGGTTGACGGTATATGGCTGGCGGTTCGATTACCGACACTGACCCACCCCTAATTTATACCATGAGAATCAAATGTGATTTCGGGTCAAAACACATAGATAAAAAAATATAATTTACCCAAAACAAAACCAATTAATTTTTAAGTAAATTATTAAAAAGTTTATTTTAGAGTCCTTCTTACAAAAAAAACTCATTTAAAAGTTGGAATGATAAATAGATTAACTTTATACAAATAAAGTCTATATTATGTTTTTTTTCATGAATTAGTTTTTTTTTTTAATTAAGTAAATTGTTACTCTCGCACTGTCCAGCCATATCGCTGCCAATAATTACCACTTTGTGCACAGTAATAATTAATAAAGTATTTTTTCAATTTAAATAATTACTGTCTAGTAACAATGATTGTCCCTCCCCGAGTTCTTCTTCCTCCCTCTCCTTGACCTGCACCTATGTCCCTCCCCGAGCTATCTTCTTCTTCCTACCTCTTTCCCCGAATGCCGCCCCCCTCCGCCTTGCGCGCATCCGAACTGGCCACTCTTCTCTTTCTCTCCCCCTCAGTTTCTCTCTCCTCTCTCCTCTCTCCTCGCTGCCCCATCCCCCTTTGCCTCTCCCCTTTCTCTCAATCCCGATGCGCTTGGTACACGTTTTTTGCAACCAGGCAGGGTGGATCTGTGGGTTCTAGATTTGGCCTTTAAAAAAAAAAACCTTAGGCCCTGTTTGCTATCCAATTCAAAAAAAATGTTTGTCTTGAGTATGTTTAGTGATTTCAAATATTAGTTACCTCATTTTGAAAATCTTCCATCCTTTTGATCTTTTTGGTCCCTACATCATTTTCTATGTAAAAGAAGTGACAAATTATCACAGAATTTTTTTCATTTAAAACATAGAGTCCGAAGAAAATACAAGGTCCACTTGAAAGTATCTATCAAGTGTAAACTAAACTTACATATTAACTTTTCAGGGGTATCTTTGTTCTATTCGAAGGAAGAACCATACGAGGTCAAGCCTCATACCGGGTCCTCGCATACCCACAAGCGCTGTGAACCACTTTGACCATAAAACCTCTACCAAAACAACAAACTATCACTGCACCACAACCACCACCACAATCAACCAACCTGCAACAACTACCACACCAATAAACTTTCACACCCAGCTCTAAAGACCAGAAGAATCTACATGATAAAAGACATAAATTTCACATGATGGATAAATAATAGATAACATATAGACCGATATCCATCATTGTCAAAAGTGCAGTAGTTTCAAAGTTCACTGTGATAAATTAATGAGGAGGATCTGAAAAAACTATGAATTTTCAAAGATGCAAATCAACTCATGTTTTCAATGCCAACAAAGCAGGATCTACATTATCCTTAGACAATAAATCAACTATCAATTCCGCTGTTGATGCATCTGCAGAGAAACCCTTCTCCACCATTTCTTCAATAAGTCCCACCGCCCTTAATGTCTTATCATTGTTAAGAAACCCTCGAATAATTGTGTTATAGGTGCAACCATCTGGAGGACAACCTTTCGTTTCCATTCCTCTAAGCAACTTTTCTGCTTCATTTATTAGGCCCCCATTACAAAATCCACTAATCATTGCATTATATGTCCACACATTAGGTTCAAGTCCCTTTGATGATAAACCACGAAAGAGATCCCTTGCAGATTCAAGTTTTCCAGCTTTGCACAAACCTTCAATTAGAATATTGTAAATAATAATATTCATATCCAACTTCTTGCCTTCTATCTCTCTAAACAATTCTATTGCCATAGAAAGTTGTTTGTTTTTACAAAGGCCATCCAGTAAAACAGCATAAGTTCGAACATTTGGAAGTTGGCCACAAGCTTGTATCTTAGAGAGCAAGTTTTGAGCATCTTGTAATCTCCCCATTTTGCAAAAACCATCGATAAGAGTGTTATAAGTAATGGTATCAGGAACCAGTCCTGTACGAGACATTTCTTCAAAAAGCATCATGGCCTCTTTGATCTTTTTATGCTTGCAATATCCGTTTATCAATATGCTATAACTACGAACATTAACAATGACACCTTTGCTACGCATTAGATAAAAAACTCTTTTTGCTTCCTTCAATTCTCCTCGCAAACAGTAACCATCCATAAGCGAATTGTACGTAACTGTATTAGGTTCAATATCTCTTTGAATCATCATTTCCACCACACTTTCTGCTTCCACAGCTTTCCCTTCCTTACAAAGTGTATCTACTAAGACATTGAAGGTGCGTATATTTGGAAAGATATTTTTACTCACCATTTCCTTCAAAAATCTCGTAGCTTCTTCCCACTCTCCTAATTTGCAAACTCCATCAATCAAAGAGTTATAAGTAATGACGTTTGGAGCAATACCCCTACTAATCATTTATGTAAAGAGGTTCAATGCATCTGCAACTAGCGTGTCTTTACAAAGACTGTCAATGATGGTGTTATAGGAAACTACATTAGGTTTACAACCTTCTTGTTCCATCTTCCTAAGCAATTGAATAGCCGCACCATTGTTACCCATTTTACAAAAAGCGTTTATTAATGTATTATATGTAACCACATCGGGCTTACAACCTCCCTCCACCATATTTCTGTACAGCCCTGCTGCTTCTGAAACTCTATCCTCAAGAAGAAAGCCCTTGATTAGAGTGGTGAAGGTCGTGACATCTGGTTCAAAGCCAAATTTGAAGAATTTTCCCAAGACAGATAAGCTATAGCCCATTTGTTTCAAATTGCAAAAACAATTAATGATAATGTTTAGAGTATAAACATCAGGTGCAATTCCCAACAGGCACATTTGGTTATTCAAAGATATGACCGCTGAATAATGTTTCAATTTGGCAAGTTGACCCAAGATTTGAGTGAAACGGACAACCGAAGGCAGAGGACGCATTTGAAGCATGGTATTGAACAAATTGAAAGCATCGTGGAGATTAGTGGGTTTGGGTTGGGGGTTTGTAGATTTTGTTGGGTTTGAGGATTGAGAATGAAACAAGGCAAAGTAATTGTTGAAGAAAAGAAGATGAGTAGAGTAGTGAAGACAAGGCAAAGGAATACCTCTGTGTCTGTTGCAAGAAGAAGAAGCACTTGTCGACATCGTCGTCTTCAGCTGGTGAAGAAAGCTCAAATGGTTTTTCTTCAGCATCGTCTTCAGCCTCTGATTTTAGCGAGTGAGGGGTCAGAGAAGCCTCTGAATTTAGGGAGAGTTAGAGAGGTGTTCTGTTAACTCAAGTCTAATACCCACCCGACCCTCAAAAACTTACACACGCGAAGCCTCATTTTATTTTTATTTTCTTTTCGTTTTATAAATATATATTTTACCATTCATTTGATAGTTTTTCTTATTAATATTATTTTCAATTCTTCTCCTTTTTGTGAATTTTGTAAGCCATATTAACATAATTCACATTTATATTCTGTGCTGATGCATATGTTTTTTCTTACCCAATCTACAGACACATTACTTGAATCCAAATGATAAACAAATAAAGCAAAGACCCAGTTAAGATTATTTAAAGAAAAGCAGAAGGAAGTTAAAAAAATTAATCGGGAAGAAACTACTAGAAAGGACAAACCAATTGAGAAATAGAGAAAAAAAGAGTCCAAGATCTCAATGCTATGTAATTATGTATATTTTAGGCCAAAAGAAAAGTATGGCCATCAAGTCTTTTTTTTTTTCTTTACTGTTGTTTCTTTTCAAATATTTGCTTTTTAATTTAGGTGCATCTCTTATTTGCTTTATTTTTTGTTTATTTTTACTGTAAGAAATTTATGACGTAGTGCTGATTGAACAATTTTTTTTTTTCCTTTTTGGGAAGATAGCTAAAAGAAAGAAAGAAAGAATTTGAAGATGATACCGCCAAAAAATCGTATGCTTTGAAAGAAACTTGTATGTTATAAGTAATCATCTTCTTGAAGCTATTTCTGGTATTCTTATGTTAATTTTATTTTTAATGCGAGCTCGCCTACAAAAATTTAGGTTTAAATTAAAAATCTTGCTTTAAATACATGTTAAGGCAAATGCTTCTTACTATCTGCTTGATTTTTATTTTTTGTACGAATACATCGTTTTGATTTGAAGTGCTGAAACATTTAGGCCCTGTTTGCTATCCAATTCAAAAAAAAAATTCAAAAACATGGATCCATTTTTTAAATGTGAGATTTTAATTCCAGTTTTTAAAATTTGGAAACTTGTTTGGTATGAAACTTAAAAATTGTTTTTAAATTTTAAAATTTTAGAAAACTTGTTTGGTTGATATTTTTTAAAAAATATATATATTTTCAATATATTTGTATAAGGATTTAGACTTAGAGTTTGAACTCAAGACTCAATACACAACCCTTGAGACCTAATATTCGAAAACCGGGGCCTAGGATCTTGGACCCGAGACCCGAGACCCAGTACTTGAGACGTCATACACAAGGACCGTAACCAAAAACCGATAACAAAATTTCATAGCACAAATTCAAGAATCATTCAAAATAATACAAAGTTTACTTCAAATTAACACAAATTCAAGAATCATTCAAACATCCAAGATAACAAAATAATAAACGTGAGTGATGTTCACGTAGATTTGTAATTACGAGCAACTCTTCAAGTGAATCCTCTAAATCAGTGGATGAATTACTTTCAGAACTTGAATCATCATTGTCAATCTTAGTTAGGTTCATCACTTCATCCTATAAACACACACAAATAAGCTAGTTAAATATAAACATGTGTTAAAAAAAAAGTTTGATAACAAACATAAATATAATTTAGAAAATAATGACCAAATCAATTGCTAGACAATTAATATAGATCATTAATGTTGTCAAGTTGCTCAAGATACGAACATATCAGCTTGACATCATGTCAGCTTGACAACCATATCATCATCTAGTAGTATATTGCTTGGCTTCAAATCACAATGGACAATAGACATTGAATAACCATGGTGGAGGTATTCCAATGCCAATGCAACATCAGTCATTATGCTAAACCTTTGTAGGATATTCAAAGAACAGTTTTCAGAATACAACCAATGACTCTCTAGCTCCTAATGCAACCTTTACATAGATTCATGACACATCCACACCAACAAAATGGCAACAATAATGGAGAGACCATGCACATATCAGATAGAATGCAGCACACAACCAAATAAGCATATAATGAAAGTACATCAATCTCAAGTGCAAACACAGTGCAAGGTAATTTATGCGTAGGATGCCCAAATCTCTTCAGTTGCAAAAGACAAACATGACTGGCACAATTGGAGAAAGATTGCTGATGTAATTAAAGACTGAGGAGTCCTGCAGATTGACAAGCAGTAATTCTCATTGCATAATGGTCTTGAAAACATAATAAATTTTAACTCATTGAGAAAAATCACAAAGGGGTTTATAAATAAGCCAACTAATAACTTACAATTGTGTGTGTTTTCAATTTAAATAGTAGCTTATAATTCTCAATTATAAGCTACTGTGAAAAGACATAGAAAACTATTCTCTGGATATACAACCTACATGGCACGACCTCTTTTGTTGGCTCTTCCTCTCTTCTTGCTTATTTCTTTTTGTGTGTTTACTATGGTGCACCAAAAGATAGCAATAGAGCATCCCACCAAACAAATCATGAAAAGGGCACAAAAGCAAACACAATGAGTTTGCATTAAAGCTCATCAGAACAAGAAACAACTAATTAAGGACTAAGAAGATAAACTGAAGAGTGGCCTAAAAACATATACTAAAGCAAACTCATTAGCACAAAGAATTTAGCAAATGACAATAAAATATGGGAAAAAACACAAAGAGAGGCCTAAGAACATAAACTGAAGCAAACCCAGATTGTCAAATTCAAGCCCCCGTAAAGCCCCAAACAACCAAATAAATTGAACCTGAAACTATACAAAAAACCCATATAAACCAAATAAATTGAACCTGAAATTAAATAAATTATCAAAAAGCCACTAATTCATTGCTCAAGAAACCTNAGGAGGTAACCAAACGATTTTGATTTTCTTAGTAACCAAACATCGATGTTTGAGGCTGGAGAGAGCGATTGGGTTGATGCCGGAGAGGGTAGGTCGAGGGGAGAGAGAACGGGTCGAGGCAGAGGTTACGTGAGAAAAAAACGGAAAAAACGATGTTTAGTCGTTTTTATAAAATGCCCGGTTTTTGAATTTTTTTTAAATATTCATTTTTCAAAATTGGCTACCAAACACATTTTCTAAACTTAAAAATAATTTTGGGATTTTAAAAACAAAAAACTGGTTTTAAATAGAATACCAAACGGGGCCTTAATTTTTCACTTTTATAATAATGTAGTATATTAGTAACTATGTGGGGGATTATGCACGCAATAAAAATATGTGAGGGGCATTAAGCATTTTTTAAAAATTAAAAAAGGAAACCGAAAGAAAAAAGAAAAAAAAAAAAGAAAACGAGAAGTTGAAATGGGAAATCCCTTGAGGTGGCCACATGGACATGGTAGACTTAGGCTACGTATGAGGGGGTTTAAGTTGCGCCAAAGGAAAATCCGCACAGCAACTCTGTCTCTGTCTCAGGCTACATTCATTTTCCAGGTATTACATTCCTATGAATCTGTCATCCATTTCTCTTCTACTTTGCGAGAATCCGAAGTGCTATGATTTGAGCCATCAGTATTATGTCTGTGTTGTTTTGAGCTTCAGCAGCACTAGTTTTGACTGGATATTCTGGCTCACCCGTTACTGAACATTAGCATGACTTGATGAAGTCGCGTTTACTCCCAACTCTAGCAGGTTCTGTAGGTTGGCCAAACAAGTATTTGAATTCTAGATATCAGCCACTCAAACATATTGCATCCTTGGATTACATCTGATCATATGTCGATCATATGTCCATATTTGAGCTGTTGCTTAATTCATCTGTTTGTATTGGCTACCTAAATACTCCCTATACTAAGAATATGACGAAGACTTTTCATGCTTGTTTGTTGGTGATTTAGAAAAGCTTGTTCACCATGCAGGAATTGTCTGTGGGGTTGCAACATCTGTGTTGGTTGCTGTTAGAGCTGGAGGAGATGTGAAGGTGATGAATTTGGAGGAGTTTGTGGAAGTTGTACTTGGCCGAAGATACACAAGTTCTGTCTTGTAACTCCTCCTTTTCCTTTCAATCCCAACAAAAGAAAAAAGAAAAGAAAAGAAAAAAAGATAACCTCCCCTTGTTCCTTTCCAATGGTTTTTCGGGTCATGCCCTTGCCAATGCTAATGAACTATTATGGTTACATCTAAGTGCCTAACCATGTAGGCTGTGTAGGGAGATACAGAGTTATCATTTCATACATATTACTAGCTTCAATGCAATGTACACAACACAATCAGAGATCATTGATCCGGTCTTTAGTACCGAAAATCACTTAAGAATGGAGGATATATTTAGCTATTAAACTATTGTCGGTGACATGGCCCAAAAAAATAAGAAACTATCGTCGGTGCATGCAAAGAAACCCATAAGTTAAAACATAAGAAATGAAATATGTTAAAAGGGGCAAATTTTACATTTAGGGCATAAACTTTGGGGTGAATTGGGGTAAATTGCATTGGAGGATTTTTCTTGGACCGTGCCACTGGAGGATATAAAATTGCATTTTGTGTCATCATGGGACATTTATAATTCGTTAAAAATAGATCACGTGTCCATCACATGATCATTTAATGAGGATAAATTAATCTTTTCATAATAAATTCTAGATATATTCTATTCAAACCCTAAATTTACCACTAAAAAAAATGAAACTAAATTCTTTCTCTACCCCCATTTTCACAATAAATTTGCATCAAGGACTAGAATCTAGTTTCCGGGACAAAAAAAAGGACTAGAATCTAGTTTCCCGAAAAAAAGAAAAAAAAAAATCTCTATTAAATTATTGGTCAAAAGTTCCTATGTAGACTGCAGCAAAAAACATTTGGACATCTCACTTCTTAGTCTCCTTTGACATGATGCCGCACAAGTATAAAGCCAAACGATGCCACGATTCCAACCAGGTACCCAACTATGGCTCCAAAACTCACACAAATAGGCCATTCCTGCAGAGCAACCCATCAAGGCAGATGCATTCAAATGATCATACAAGTTACTCAAACACGTACAAACAAAATAAATTATCTTGCAAGTTAAAACTTATTAAACAACCAACTTGCAACACTATGCCTCGTTTGATACTTGGGGTTAGATTGGATAGGTTAAATTGCTAGATTAATGTGTATTAAGGAAGAAGCATTTAACTCGAAGGAAGAAGATGGGAATAAGATTTATTAGTCATAAGGAAAAACTATCCCTTCCAATCCCACAAAAATGGTGGGACTAGTGAGGATGAGTTTTCCTTTATGGCTAATCCATCTTCCTCCCATCTTCTTTTTTCAAGTTAGAAGACATTCATCTTCTTCCTTGAATATACATGAATTTAGGTATCTAAGCCATCCAATCCAATTATATGCATCAAACAAGACCCATGACTTGTGATTGTGAATGCCCACTGTTTCAGAACAAACCTTCAAAGCTTTTTTACCCTAAACTGTAGAACAAAAGTCCAAAGTAGTTTAAGAGTGGTTGTGTCATGTATCAATAAGATCCACCACAACCTAAAACAAAAAACTGATGTTGTAAACCAAGTTAGCATCTGTGAATTGGCAGCCCAAAAGAATCATCCTGTAATACTCCATGTCACAGGACACATGTCAATTTTACAGAACTACATTTGAAGTTTTATTCCAAAGTGGTGAACAGTGACTCCAAAGTCATTTTGGGTATATTTATAAGAAACACAATAAATGGCAGAAGATTCCGGTCTTGAGAACCCAATCTAACCCAAACCAACTCAATAGAATGTGAATCGTGAAATATTCTTAACATGGTTATTATATGGGTAGGTCTTAATTTATTTGGAACTTATGAAGCTGTCATGCTCATCTGATTATCACCAAAAAAAAAAAAAAAAACAAACAAACTTCCCTAGAAATCTCCAGCCATGTATCTCTACTGCACCAAAATTCCTGTACTGTACTCCCTCTAAAATTACCATGGTCAACTTTTCTCATTTTCTCTAATATTTTCTCAATGGTTTGGTGTCTCTGGTGGCAGTGTTGGTGCTTATCTTTTGACAATGGAGAACTCTACATACAACATGGCTTTCCTAGCGTAGACTTTGGAGTCACAACTGAGAGATCCCCAAGTGACACTCAGAAGGGTGTGACCCAATTAGTAGAGAATATCAACATTCTCAATAAGATTTCTTGAATGTTAGCTGGAAACTAGAGCTCTTCAAGGAACTATAACAGACACTAAGACAGAGAGTCCAAAAATTTGTTGGAGAGTCATCTACAAGGCATGATTACCCCAACTCCCTTTCTCTCTTGTAACAACACAAAGTCATTACCCACTATTTTGTCCCACTAGAGTGAGGTTTTTTTATGGAAGTCATGTTTAACCATAATATTTCAGAGCTAATTAAAAACCTCATCAGATGATCGAGTAATACATCTAGATGGCACATTTATTGCTAAAGGATGCTGCTGATAGCCAAGTGCCGTAATAATATCTCTTCAAAACAATCCGTGAAAAAAGATTGATGAGAGCACTCGGATGAAAGATTGAAAAAGAAAGAAACTTTGAGACAGGTACTCCTAAAGTCCCTAAAACTTGGCCAGTTTTGCACAGGTACCAGAAGGCCGACTAATTTTGCAATAATAACTAAGGCAGCAATTTATTTAGTCACCTAATTAAGGTGAATTTAGAATGATCTTTTCTGACATAATAGTAAAAGTACATATGAGACTTCAATATTTCAATTCTAATTATGTGCAAAGAAAAAACTTAACTATATTATTTGAAACGAACCATCATACATGAAAAACACAGAAGAAGAAGATAATTAATTACAGATAAGATTCTACAAGAAGAAAATAAATCTTACAAAACAACCACAAGTATAGTAATATAGGGGAAAAAGAAAAGAGACAATAGTACTTGCCATGGACGTTCCCAGTCAAGCGGCATTGGAAAAGCCCCAAACCAAGCTCCAATAACAATTCATGTGCTGGTAGACAAATCATATAATCTACAGGTTTGATAAGCCTGCAAGTACATAATTGAACCTATAGCTAGTATTAGTTTAAAACAAATACATTCTCTGCTGGAATCATTTTTCATCATACCCAAATAACGATTACAACTACAAGATTCATACGGTTAAACATGAGAAAGAAGAAGGAACTAATGATAGGAAACTTGCTTTGTACATGCAAATATGCGTTGCCAATCCGTCCATGATGAACCAAAAACAGAAGCTGCAGGCACAATCTGAAAAAACACACAAATTATGTTAATAAATGTATCAAAAGCATGCGTGACCAATAAGGGAATGAAGAACTAAAAAAGGGAATAAGAATCATTTCAGTAAATAGAGGGCTGTAACTAAGAGAATAAAATTATTTAATTCATTGACAAAAAAAGAACTGCATTTCATTAATAAATAGATGTCATTATAAGTTACTTTAGACAATGAGTGCGAGATAATAACAAGTAATATATAACACTGGAGCGAAGCTTAAAGAAAGTTAAGAATCCCAGCCAAAATACTCTAAAAGTAGAAGTTAAATATTGTAAAACATACATTGAACAATGACATCGCAAGAGACCAGCTAATGGTCTTTGGTAGATACCTGTGTCAGAAAAGGAAAGGGGGGAAATCATGACAGATCGTAATACAACTAAATTTATCAAATGATGAAATTCTGATCAATGGACCATTTAAAAACACATCTTTCTTGATAATTCTGAAAATATAAATCACAGATGAGGTTGAATAGTCACACCAAATCCTCAACAAGTCAAACTTACCAACTAAAAATACCCACCAAGACTAGATTTACACTCTTTTCTCAACCAAAAAACAAACATGTCAAAAGGGATTGAGTTTTAGAAAGGAAGGTAGATAATGTACCTTATAACGATGATGATGATGTGATGAAATTCTAGTTTTGTTCAAAGGGAAAAAAGGGTGTAAATCTATGCCCTTCCAACCTCAAATGTGACTTGTACTTTCAAAATTATACTAATTAATGACATTACATGTTGAGCTCTTAGTTCACATACTGGATGCCAACAGGTGCGCCCAACGCAATTGCTCCTAATCCATTTACCACAACCCCTACAGAGCGTAAGACACAACAACTTGAGATATTTTCTTGATGAATATTATTGCAAAAGAAAAGCTCAAAATAAAAAAGACTGCACTTCCTATAGTAAAAATTCATAAGGAAATTCCAGAAATGCAACTTCATGAATGCATGAAGCAGGAATCAGAATTACACATCTCTAGTCATGGAAATGACTTACATTTCCGTAGTTAGAATTTTATTGATACCATTTAAAACCAAATTATTATATACAAGAATGCTTTTAGAGTATATACAAATAATATAGCACAATACAAAGTTGAAGTGCGTACTAACCAGCAGGAAGCCCAAGTAGGCCATGTCCCACAGCTTTCAAGTACTGTAAAATGACATTAAAGACTATAAGAGAAACCACAATTAATCACAAGTCACAAAGAATAGTTTTATGATTTCTGAGAAAACCAAGGACTACCCACTTCTCACACTTCCCATCAGTTTCTCAGCAACCGAACAGAACAGCAAAGGCATAAAGAGCTTACGGAGCATCGTTCATGGTTCTTCCGATACCGACTGTAGAGAAGGATCACAACTGGGCATTCAAAAACCTTCAAAACGAAAAAACCCAGATGAAAAATAGTGTAATCAGCCAAAATCGATAGAAAATTCAAAATTTGGAGATGAAACAGAGAAGTCAAGTCAGAGTGTGCGAGAAGGTACGCAGATCAGACGGAGGGTATGAGAAGGATGGGAGACGAGGTTGATGGAGTGCACATTGTGGGCAACCCAGAAAGCTACAGATAATCCTAAGCCGCAGATCAGGTGGACTACGAGTGCCTCTGTAGCTGTTATTGGTTTTGAAGAGGCTTTAACGGCCAACTCCTTGTTCTTCTTCTGCTTCATTGTTGTTGTTTTTCGTTATGTTGCTTCAGGAAGCAGGGACAGATCCAAGATTTGAAACTGGGGAGGGCTAAAAAAAACCTCGACGGTACAAGGAAATTTCATTAATAAACAGAAAAAATACTCCTACCAACCTTCTAGCAATATGAAACTAAGAATTTAAGATTGAAATTTGCAGCTTACCAAACCAGCAATAATGAAATATACAACTTGTTTTCCAAACTTCCACTTCCAACAATCAAGATTGAGCTTAATGAACTTGGCACCTGAAATTACAAGCAATCCCACATCAATCAAGTTGATCACATATGCTTTTACTAATGAAATCTGTGTCCATATGTTCGGACATCATATACTCTCTAACACTCTATGGGACCAAACTTCGTCTTCTTTTTACTAGAACTCTATGATTGCTTTTATAGCCATCGGCCCCTGGCTTGTTCTATTCAGGAACTGGAGACTATACATATACAAGTAAGACTTTTTTTTTTTTGGCCATATACAAGTTAGACTTTACTAAGTAATAAGAAGGCATATAAATGTACAATACAATTCAACTGGAGTAATGGACTTGCTCTTTCTTCCTACCCCTCACCAGTCAGTCAGCACTCCCACCCCATATACATATACAATGCAAGTATTGTAGCTGATGATTGGTAATGGAGAACCAAAGGCCCAAAAGCTATATGTTTAAAAAAATAATAATGTGATTTGATAAGAATTTGGGTAATATTGAAATGGGTATGGGTCAGGTCATTGGAAATTTGGGCATAAAATCCAACAAAATAATTCAAATGGGGTTCTCAGTTGTCACATTTAAACCTAAATACTCAAATTTAATCCCTAAATTCACACCTAAATCCATCCCCAAACATTTAAACTAAAAATAAATTTAGAAACAAAAAACAAAATGGAAGAGATTCAAGAGAAATACCTGCCCATACCGAAAATAAAGATTGAAGGCGATGATCTGGATGGCTGGTGAGTGGTGAGAGCATGAGACTGAGTGAAAACTGAGAGTTGAGACAGAGCGAGCGACCCTACAGAGCGAGAACGAAGAGTGGTGTCGTTTTTTTTATTTTATTTTTTTATATATAAAATAATGCACTGCACGTGAGTCACGTGACACGCAAGAAACTAATCCTAACACTACTCCTCCCTGACAAGCCCCAAAGTTTAAGAAGAAGCAGAGCGCAAGGCCAAGCGTTTTCCACTCAGTCTTCCAATCCAGTTCACAGGTTCTACTCCTTTCAACTCACTTCTCTATTTCTTTTTTGTTTCTCTCTCGAATTTTTGAAACCCTAGATCAAACAAACAAAAAGTTTACATCTTTGATTGCTTAGGATTTCAATGAGTTTTCCGGAATTGTTATCCGTTCGAGTGTTTCTAGGTGGTTGTCTTCTAAGAGTATTGTAAGGAATGGGGTAGCTGTTGTGATTTAGAAACATGTACGCATAGGCTCTAGTGACTGGCTAAAATAAGTAGTTGATCCTGGCCGTTGGATTGTTTTTCTTTCTACTGTTGGGATTTTAATCCTGGTTTTGTGTGTTCTAATTCCGACTGCAGGAGTGTTTTAATCTTTAGATCTAATGGCCTGAGATTAGTTAGTTATTTTAGCTATTTACTAGGGTTGAGCTGTATATATATTGTTAGCAGAGCATTCATTTTCAAAGACTACATGTATGTGTGTGCATGCGTCTATAATATCTTGGGATTTGTGAGTGAAATGTCTACGAGGGTCATAAGACTATAGGAAATCACAATGTTGGGTTACCATTTTCTTTGCTCGTTTCAGGCATATTACTCAGTAAACAAACACAGAGTTTGGAGCATGGATTTAGATAGTTCTTCACCTCTCTAGGAGTAGGAGAAATTATTGTGTGTGACAGCATGGATTTAGACAGTTCTTCACCTCTCTAGTTGTAAAAATGTGTCCTTGAATTGTATCCCTCAGATGCTTTTTCTTTACTTTTAAGTTTTAACCATTGGTCTCTCTCTCTCTCTCTCTCTCTCTCGGTGTGTGTTGTACATTTTTGAGTTCTTTCAGTCTCAATGCTATTATTTGCTTTTGTTTTTGCAGAATCATTGATAGTTTTAAAACCTGGAACTGGAAGTATGAAGATCAGATGCTATGCTGGCATTACAAATCCCAGCTTTTTGCTTGTGCATCCAGAGTTGCCAACACTTAGATCTCGTAAGCCCCAATTAACTTCTACATCCATTCTTCGAGTCCCTTCTGACAGTGATATGTTGATTACAATGTCTCAATATTCTGTTGCTGCAAGAACGATGGCAACTGGGTATTTGGATTCATCTGTGTCAAATACAAACACCACTCGTTTGGGACGAAGACAAGGAGCTTCGTCATCCTTGTATAGTCGTCCTAGTCTATTGGATATGAGGAATGAGAGGGTCGCAAATCGTGCCCGGGTGTATGAATTCTTGCGAGGAATTGGGATTGTCCCTGATGAACTTGATGGGTTGGAGCTTCCTGTTACAGTTGAAGTTATGAGGGAACGTGTGGATTTTCTTCACAATCTGGGCCTTACTATTGAAGACATCAACAACTATCCACTTGTTCTAGGATGCAGTGTGAAGAAGAACATGATTCCTGTGCTTGATTATCTTGGCAAATTGGGTGTTAGGAAATCCACTTTCCCAGAGTTCTTGAGAAGATATCCACAAGTCCTGCATGCTAGTGTTGTTATAGACCTTGCACCAGTGGTCAAGTATCTTCAAGGAATGGATATCAAGACCGATGAGATTCCACGGGTTCTTGAAAGATATCCAGAAGTATTGGGATTCAAGCTTGAGGGGACCATGAGCACTTCAGTGGCTTATTTAGTTGGAATTGGGGTTGCAAGAAGAGAGATTGGAGGGGTTTTAACTAGATACCCAGAGATTTTAGGTATGCGTGTTGGTAGGGTGATCAAGCCTTTTGTTGAATATCTCGAAAACTTGGGTATTCCAAGAATAGGCGTGGCTAGATTGATAGAGAAGCGGCCTCACATCCTTGGGTTTGGATTGGAGGAGAGGGTGAAACCAAATGTTGAATCCCTTTTGGAGTTTTGCATTCGAAAAGAATCACTTGCTTCCGTAGTGGCACAATATCCTGAGATAATAGGAATTGACTTGAAGCCTAAGCTTCTCGGTCAACAAAGTTTACTGAAGTCAGTAATTGATTTGGGTCCTGAGGACTTTGGAAAAGTTGTTGAGAAGATGCCTCAGGTTGTTAGCCTCACTGATAGACCTATGATGAAGCATGTAGATTTTCTTAAGGATTGTGGATTCTCCTTGGAACAAGTTAGGAAGATGGTCACTGGATGTCCCCAGTTGCTTGCCTTGAATCTCAATATCATGAGCCTTAGCTTTAATTTCTTTCAGAGAGAGATGAAAAGGCCTTTGGATGACCTGGTTGTTTTCCCAGCATTCTTTACTTATGGTCTGGAATCTACTATAAAACCAAGACATAAGATGGTAACAAAGAAAGGATTAAAGTGCTCCCTTGGATGGCTTCTGAATTGCTCTGATGAAAAGTTTGAACAACGGATGGACTATGACACAATTGAAATGGAGGAGATGGAACCATTGCCGTCATTTGACATGAACACACTTACAGAACCAAGAACCGATGAGTCAGGGTCTGACTACGACGACAATGATGATGAGTATGTATAGAATGATGAGTCAAAACTCTAGGAATTCACCTTCAGTAGTTTGGCTTTTCAAATCGAGTTTCATGTAGAGTTTGTAGGTGATATTTTCAGAAAGTAAAGTTCTTGATTTGAATCATTTTACACACTTTTTTTCTTCTTTTTGGCTATGCACATCAATTTCAAAGTGTAGTTTCTGTTGTAAATTTGAAAGTGCTTACTTCTTTGTCGGTTTGAATTTAGTTAGCCCATTTGCTCTCGACTACTTTTATAATAGACATGCTATTGATTTCTGTTTGATTTTGTTTTAGCAGTGAGCGAGTCTAAAGATTATGGCTTCTTTTGAGTTAATGAAGGAGATTTGCTATGCTTCACTACCAAGGTTTTAAAAATTTTGAGGCATCTGCATAAACACTTCTTATTGCTTATAACTTATGACAGATTATATGGTACTCAAAGACCCAAGGGTATGTTTGGTAGACTGTATAAGGGGCAGGATAGTATAATATAGTACTTGAACATATGTTTGGTGCCACCATTTGAAAATTAGTCACATGATTAAATTATACAGTCAACCCCTCTAAAACAGTAGACACATGTCTAATTAATACACATTCAACCCACTGTTTTATTTTATAAGGGCTTAACTTGGATTAAGCCCAAAACACATGTTTGTGCGACCATCTCTGTGCAATCGATAGCTCTCCGACCGTAGCTAGGTATCTCTCTTCTAGCTTTCTCTCTCTTTCTGTCGCTTTCTTTCGCTTTCTCTCACTTTCTCTTCTTTCTCTCGATTTCTCTCTNCGCGGAAGCCTGGGTAGTGCGCGGCGCGGAAGCCTGAGTGGGTGCGCGGCGCAGAAGCCTGGGTTGGTGCGCGGCGCAGAAGCCTGGGTAGTGCGCGGGGCGGAAGGGTGGGTGGGTGCGTGGCGCGGAAGCTCGGAGGGAGCTGGTGTGGGCGGCGCGGAAGCCTGGGTGGATGCGTGAGGCGGAAGCCTGAGTGGGTGGGCGGCGAAAGCCTNTAGTGCGCGGGGCGGAAGCCTGGGTGGGTGCGTGGCGCGGAAGCTCGGAGGGAGCTGGTGTGGGCGGCGCGGAAGCCTGGGTGGATGCGTGAGGCGGAAGCCTGAGTGGGTGGGCGGCGCGAAAGCCTGGGTGGGTGCCCGGCAAGGAAGCCTGGGTAGTGCGCAGGGCGGAAGCTCGGAAGCTAGGAAGCTCGGAAGCTCGGAACTAGGAAGCTCGGAAGCTCGGGAGCTCGGAAGCTAGGAAGCTCGGAAGCCTGGGAGCTCGGAAGCTCGGAAGCTAGGAAGCTCGGAAGCTAGGAAGCTCGGAAGCTCGGGAGCTCGGGAGCTCGGAAGCTAGGAAGCTCGGAAGCCTGGGAGCTCGGAAGCTCGGAAGCTCGGAAGCTCGGAAGCTCGGAAGCTCGGAAGCTCGGAAGCTCGGAAGCTCGGAAGCTCGGAAGCTCGGAAGCTCGGAAGCTAGGAAGCTCGGAAGCTCGGGAGCTCGGAAGCTCGGGAGCTTGGAAGGTCGGAAGCTCGGAAGCTAGGAAGCTCGGAAGCTTGGGAGCTCGGAAGCTCGGAAGGTCTTTGCACCTCAACTGAGGGTAGAGAATTCAATGGGGAAAAGTTGTAACGTTCCCACAGACGGCGCCAAACTGTTGATGCCCAAAAATGGTAGAGCAGTCAACGTCGAGTCGAACCACGTAGGCGCGTTGACCCACCACTGAGTGGATGACACGTCGAAGTGGAGCAGGAACGGGTAGCTGGGTCCGACTGGTGTGTAATGAGTGAGAATGGTATCCAAAGCACCCTGCGCAAGTACACAAAAGAGAGCGGGAATGGCACCGGTGTGGTGCCGGCCAAAGCTCCTCTGACGCTCAAGTCAGTGTTCAGAGAGATCTGAGAGCAGAGTGAGTGAATAGTATAATAATGATTTCAGTTCCCCTTTTGTGACAAGAAGGTACCTCTTTTATAGTACCTTTGGAAGAGTGTCAACCAATCTGGTGATGACACGTGTCCCTTGTGATGACTTGCACTGTACGAGCGCCACGTGTCACCGGTCTTGAGGATCCGAGTGAGTTGACACGGGTCGGGGCCTAGGAGGCTGGAGCTTAGGAGGCCGGAGCCTATGGGGCCGGAGCCTAGGGGGCCGGAGCCTATGAGGCCGGAGCCTAGAAGGCCGGAGCCTAAGAGGTCAGGGGCTAGGAGCCCAGGAAGGGTCGGAGCCCAGGAACTTTAGGAGGGGCTTATCCTTTGTGCCCAGGCCCAAACGACATGACGTTAAGTCTTGTGTGACTTGTCGTTATGCCCAGACGATTAATCATACGAACAGGACCAAACTTTGTCTTCTTTTTACTAGAACTCTATGATTGCCAGGAACTTTAGGAGGGGCTTATCCTTTGTGCCCAGGCCCAAACGACATGACGTTAAGTCTTGTGTGACTTGTCGTTATGCCCAGACGATTAATCATACGAACAGGACCAAACTTTGTCTTCTTTTTACTAGAACTCTATGATTGCTTTCATGGCCATCGGCCTATGGCTTGTTCTATTCAGGAACTGGAGACAATACATATACAAGTTAGACTTTACTAAGTAACAAGAAGGCAAATAAATATACAATAAAATTCAACTGGAGTAATGGACTTGCTCTTTCTTCCTACCCCTCACCAGTCAGTCAGCACTCCCACCCATATACATATACAACGCAAGTATTGTAACTGATGATTGGTAATGGAGAACCAAAAGCTATATGTTTAAACAAAAAACTAATGTGATTTGATAAGAATTTGGGTAATATTGAAATGGGTATGGGTCAGGTCATTGGGAATTTGGGCATAAAATCTAACAAAATAAAAAATTCCTAAATTTAATCCCTAAATTCAAATGCTAAATTCAAATGGGGTTCTCAGTTCTCACATTTAAACCTAAATACTCAAATTTAATCCCTAAATAACTAAATTCATCCCCAAACATTGAAACTAAAAATAAACTTAGAAACAAAAAAAAAAATTGGAAGAGATTCAAGAGAAATACCTGCCCATACCGAAAATAAAAATTGAAGGCGATGATTTGGATGGCTGGTGAGTGGTGAGAGCGTGAGACTGAGAGTTGAGACAGAGCGAGCGACCCTCCAGAGCGAGAAAGAAAAATGGTGTCATTTTTTTTTTATATATAAAATACCAATAATGTTAGTTATCTCACATTTTTTTTTTCACATTTGTATCCTGTCATTACTTTACTAGAAGGATATATTAAGAGTGTTGCTATTTGCACACCCTTAAATTTCTTTTTGCACACCCTTTCCTCAATTTTTCTCACTTCACACCCCCACACTCCTCCCACAATTAACATTTCTCATATACACACCCCTCCCAATTACCAAAATATCCCAACTTATACACACCCCTCCCAAAACCCAGACAACACACACCCCACCCCGACACCTCCCTCAGCCACCCCCACCGCCGGCAAGGTCGTCGGCGGGGTCGCCGGCGGCTCAACCCTTCCCTTCTCTTGCACACATGCCGGCGGCTCAACCCTTCCATCTCCTCATGGGCGGGTTGCTCCTCATGAAGGCGTTGAATCTGATTTGCGCGGCAGAGGACAAGCACTACGTCAAGATCACCGGGACGGCCCACGGCTGGGACGTGTTGTTCTACATCTTCCAGTTCCTCCGTGTCGTTTTGTTGTTTACCGTGATCGTTTTGATCGGGACTGGGTGGTCGTTTTTGAAGCCGTTTTTGCAGGAGAAGGAGAAGAAGGTGTTGATGATCGTGATCCCTCTGCAGGTCTTGGCCAATTTGGCATCGGTTGTGATCGGCGAGACCGGGCCGTTTATCAAGGACTGGGTCACCTGGAACCAGGTGTTCTTGTTGGTGGACATCATATGCTGCTGCGCTATCATCTTCCCCATGAAGATGGTGGGGGGTGGGCTTCGACGATGAAGAAGAAAAAAAAAAGATGGAGATGGGAAGATGGGGTGTGTACGGGGGAGGGGGGGAGATGGGGATGGGGGTGTGTGGGTGAGGGGAGGGCCAAATGGTCTTTTACCTTAAGTTTTTTTTTTTTTGAAAGGGTGTGCAAAAAGAAATTTAAGGGTGTGTAAATAGCAGCCCTCTATATTAATTGTGATATAAAAATATGGTAAGTGTAGCGTTGTTGATAAAATAATGCCCTGCTGCACGTGTGAAAGTATGCACGTGAGTCACGTGACGCGCTAGAAGGAGCACTTCCTAGTTCCTAACTAATCCTACCACTAGTCCTCCCTGAAAAGCCCCGAAGTTTGGGAAGAAGCAGAGCGCAAGGCCAAGGGTTCCTCTCACTCTCAAACCCTCACACATCTGCGCTTCCACTCACTCTTCCAATCCAGTTCACAGGTTCTACTCCTTTCAATTCACTTTTCTATTTCTCTCTCGAATTTTTGAAACCCTAGATCGGGATTATTTTCAAGTCTTGTTTTGTTTCTTTAGAGAAAAATAAAAAACATATTGAATGATTAGAAATGGAAATAAGGCGTTCGTAGGAAAACCTAGTTTCGGATTATTTTTTTATTTTTTTTCAATTATAAACCCTAGATTAGGTGTTTGCGTTCTTGGGTTATCGAGAAAACCTAGGAAGATTTTAGGGAATTTATATTCTGGTCTTAATTTTTGTGATTTCTGTTATTGCCTTCGTCCCACGTTTGTCGTGGTGTGTGCTTCAGTTTTGGAAAGTAGAGGTTTATTTGGCCTTGAGTAAGGTTCATGGATCAAACAACAAAACGTTTAAATCTTTGATTGCTTAGGATTTCAATGAGTTTTCAGGAATTGTTATCCGTTCGAGTGTTGATAAAACACAGTAAACAATTAAATTCATATTTTTTTAGTTTCTCTTGTGCCATGTTAATTCTTAGAAATAAAATGGATATATAAATATTGTTAAGAGGTTTCTAGGTGGTTGTCTTCTAAGAGTTGATCCTGGCCGTTGGATTATTTTTTTTTTTTTTCCTACAGTTGGGATTTTAATCCTGGTTTTGTGTGTTCTAATTCCGACTGCAGGAGTGTTTTAATCTTTAGATCTAATGGCCTGAGATTAGTTAGTTATTTTAGCTATTTACTAGGGTTGAACTGTATATATATTGTTAGCAGAGCATTCCATTTTCAAAATTTGTGTAAATTAAAGGATGCTGCTGATTCTAACCTACCTACATGTATGTGTGTGCGTGCGGCGTCTATAATATCTTGGGATTTGTGAGTGAAATGTCTACGAGGGTCGTAAGACTATAGGAAATCACAATGTTGGGTTAGCATTTTCTTTGTTCTTTTCAGTCATATTACTCAGTACACAAACACAGAGTTTGGAGCATGGATTTAGACAGTTCTTCACCTTTCTAGGAGTAGGAGAAATTATTGTTTGTGACAGCATGGATTTAGACAGTTTTTCACCTCTCTAGTTGTAAATAATTATCTCCGTGAATTGTATCCCTCAGATGCTTTTTCTTTGCTCTTAAGCATTGGTTCTCTCTCTCTCTCTCTGTCTGTCTCTGTGTTGGGAATGGGGGTGGGGTTGTGGGTGTGTGTCTGGTACCTATAAATTACTTTAATGTAAGTTGACTTCAATAAAATCAATGTTCATGCTAACCTAATGATATTGGTGCTGTCATGTGGTAGCCATCATGGATTCAAACTTAGACCCTCCACCCATTGATAATGGTGATGCAAAAACAACATTTCGCAAGCCTTCAAATGATACAGCCAACAGGAAGTATCGGCGTCGTTCTCCAGTTAGTGGGTCTTCTTCATCTGATGGTTAGTTTTTCAATTTTTGTTTTGATTTTCAGTGAGTTTAAATGGTCCTCAGGAGTTACCCTGGAAAAAGTCACAGTAAATTTGACAATTTGCCTTAGGTTCTTATACCTTGTTTAACGAATAAGTAGAAGGGGTTGATTCTACTTTTTGCTCTACAAATTATAAGCTGATGCTTGAAGTTACTAGAAGACAGCGTATATCAATTGATTTCCTTCTTTTTAGGGTTTTTTTTTTAGCATTTTTTTTTCATAAGTATGGGTCAGGTGGCTTAGCTGCATAATACTTGTGTTCTTATGTTCATCAAAATTGATTCTCAGTGAGGTAAACTAGTGGCTCCGAATTGGAGTGAAATGAATTTTTTTTTTTTTTTCTGGGTCAAAATATGGGTGAGACCAACGAGGGTTTAGTCGAGTTGGTCAGGCTCATGGTTTGCTCCTACGTGGTCCGAGGCTCAATTCCTCAAAGGTGCCTATCTAGCTATTTGCTAGAGTTTCCTGTCTCCCAAAGATTGTAGGGTTTGGCAGGGGGGGAGGGGCAGTTCCGAATCAGGGTTCACCTAGGGGATTTCTGGGTATCAAAAAATTAAATTAATATGGGTGAGGGAAAGAGATTTGTATTTTTTGGTGATGGTCTTGCAAAACTTTTTCCGGTAATACTTGCAGCAGTTTAAGGGTGGTTTGGTTAATTTCCTGTATATTTTGGTCCTTATGTAGCCTTTGGAATTTTTTCAGGGAGTCCTATGCATGACCATAGCTCTAGCCCAAAATTTTCAAGGGAAGACCCTGGAAAAGTCTCTGAATATCGGCCAAGGAAAGATGATGGGAGGGAATTAGACAGGGTTTCAGACAGGAGCTATTATGGAAGAAGCAGTAATTCCTACAGGCATTCCGATAGACAATCCTCCAGAAGTTCACATGGTTACTATACGCATGATGACTACATAAAATATGACAAGCATTCGAATGATGAAGAAAGAACATACCAGAAGTCAACTTCTCGGTCTGGTAGGGACTCGAGGGGTGGTGCTCGTTCTGATCATATTAGGTCAAGAGACTATTCACGACATTTGGACAAATATTCTAAATATGATGGTCCTGGTCATAGGAGCAAGGATAAAGACAGAGAATCTTCGTTTCTTGAGAACCAGAAATATAAAGAAAAGGACTCATCATCTGAACGAGTTGTATGTGGCAGGAGACATGGACATTTTGAAGATATGGAAGGGGAAAAAGACAGGCATATGGCGGACAAAGAGGTTCAGGATGAGAAAAAAGATTATCGTAGGAGTTCAGGAGATTATAAAAGTGGACGGAGAGATGATGATAAACATCGTATAAAAGAAGGTTATAAGAGTGACTTAAAGGAAATGGATGATGAAAGCCTTTCCAAAGAGCAAAGGAAGAAATATGATGACAAGGAAACTAACAGGAGCAAGGACCGAATCATTAGAGAACCAGCAGAGCGGTCTGAAGATAAGGATATTTTTAGGAGAGAAAAACAAGAATCTACTGCAAAAAGACCAAAATTGTTTAGCTTGGATAAGGACATTGATGGTCAGAAAGATGGTAATGGATTATTTATGTTTCTGCATTTAATGTTAATCCTTAAAAAATATTTACTTAAGTCTGTTCTCCAATAAGTTTTACTCTTTGATTAGTTTCAAAGTTTACAACTACAGCTGATGGAAGGGAGTCTTCAAGTTCCAAGCAAGTGACTCTTGGGAAAACCCAGGCCAATGATGCAGATTTTGCTAATGATATAAATGCTGCAAAAGTTGTTGCGATGAAAGCTGCTGAATTAGGTATGTGATACCTTTATCTAAATATTACCTCCATAGGATGATATTGGTGATATTCTATATGAATGTTATAAATATCTATATCAATACACACACACACAACAGAGTGGCTCTAGTAAGCAGTTAAAATAAGTTGTTAACCTTAGGTTGTTGCATCTCCTTTTACGACTAGGATTAAACACTTAAGGTGGAAGTGTTTAAATCCTGGTTGTGGGAGTATTTTTTTGGATCTAATGGTTGAAGATTAATTAATTTAGCTTCTTATTTTAAATCGTTACTAAAGTCTATATATACAGTAGCGTTTTAGTGAGGAATTTAGTTGAGGTCTTGCATCTCAAATGTTAGATAAGATATGAATGGTGAGATGCATCTCATCCTTTTCACTCAACTTAAGTCCTTATCTATCTATTGTTTAGTTTCTTATTATCATTAGGGTGCTATGTTGCTTCCCTTGGCTGAAGCACTAGTTTTTAGTCTGTTTCTAAAAGAAGAAGCATGTTTGTATGTATTGTTTAAAATCTTATTATCTTTAGGGTACCATGTCACGTCCCTTGTCCCAAGCCTAAGGTGTTAGTCTTTCGCAAAGAAGAAAAATAAAGACAATAAAGGTACTTCGAAGGTAGTCGCCTCCACTAGACGTGCTACTCTAATTTTAATTGACTTTTCTTTACTTTAATTATTAATCACAGTGAACTCTTAAAGACATAAAGGATAAAGTTTGTTGCTAAACAAACTCCTACGCACAAGGAAACACATCTGCTAAACAAACTCCTTTTTTAACACAACTTTAATAAAGGCCAAGTAAAAAAAGTAAGGAAACTTGTCCAAACTAATCCAAGGAGTAAAACATAAACAAGCTTATCCAAAGAGTAAAACTGAAAAACCAAAGCTGCTCAATTAATGAGAATATGACTGCATTATGAAGCTCATTAAGGAGATCCTTTGCTACTGGTATTGGGCAACCAATCTTCAACTGCGGCATTGTTTTCTTTCTTCTTTTGGTAACAAACTTTGGCATTGTTTGAAGAGCATTTAGACAATGTGCTCCAAATATGACATCATAACCTCCAAGAGAGAAGAAATTTGTTGCGATCAGAACTCCTTGAATGTTAAGATGAATATTAAGACATTTTCCTTTACTAAATAATTGATATCCATTAGCCGCCATAAAAAGAAATTGAACAGATAGGAAGACCAACTTTAGATGCAATGGATGGATCCAAAAAACTGTGAGTTGAGTCTGAGTGGTGAATGTGTTTCTAAATATATTTCCTTGACTAATTACTAGTTGACAATAATTTTTTTCAGGGGGTGGCTGTTTGAATTATTATCTTTTCATTCTATAATTTGAGCAAAATTAATTTCCTTGTTTTTTCCAATTTTTTTTGCTTTAGAGTCCTATTTCCAGTAGGTATTTAGCTATGAAAACAACACGTGCAGATGTAACACAAAATTTTGTACACCTATCCTACTCAGTGAAATGGAAATCCATATTTGTTCACATTTGCATGATATGCGGCAAAATAGGTTAAAAACTGTAGAGTGGAATGTGTTCCTACAGTTTTGACGTAGCATCCAGCTAAGAAATATAGCTTAGATAGCTCATCTGTCTTGGTGGATTTTTAATTGTGTCTCAAGCATCGTAATTCTATATTACTTTGATGGAATAATCAGAAAGTAGATACTAAATTCAACTACTGTGTAGATTCAATGAATTGAACCTCCCTGGTTCTGTTTACTTTGTTAAAAAGTTGTTTTGCATATTGGCAGTTAATAGGAACCTTCTTGTTGGTGTGGGTCCTGTGGGATGTATGACTGCTGACCAGAAGAAAAAGCTGCTGTGGGGAAACAAAAAGAACACAACTGCAGAAGAGGTATCTCTTATGTTATCATTATAATGGGTTTCCACCAATAATATCTCCTAAGTTACAATTTTGGCATTCATGCTTATTAGCATCACTAACTATTATCATGTCTCTACATGTGAAACATACTCCTATGACAGTATTGTTATGTTGAACATAGCACTTGTAAATATCAATAATCTTTTGGTATGCAACATACAATATTTTTCTCAAAAAATTGGCATAAAGTTTGTATCTGCTTTATTAGTTCTTATTTTGAGGAAAAAAAAAAACAATTAATAATAGACTAATTAGGATGGTAAGTATCAGCAACTAGAAAGATAATGGAAGTTGTTGAGAGAAAGTGCTATTTACTTTAAAAGTTTTCTACAAATATTTATCATTAATGGATTTGGGTTTATTCTGCTGTTTCTCGGTCTAGCTTCTCTCTGTATAATTTGATAGATGCCATTTTTGAATAATTACAGGCTGGTCACCGGTGGGATACAACTTTGTTTTCTGACCGGGAAAGACAAGAAAAATTCAACAAACTCATGGTAAATAATTTTTCTTTTATTATATTTATATTTATTTTGTGAGTACAATTAACATCAAATAGAATTCTTTTATCTTTTTCTGAACGACTGGCTTACACCCCATAGAATTTCCACCTACTAACACAATTTTAGAGTCTGAGGTTGCCTTGGTGCCTATGGCCAATTGTAGGGTGTGAAGGGCGACTTGAAGGTGGAACACAAGCCCGACAATCAAGAAGAAAGCGAGCTCCTCCAAGCCGAGAAGCAGAAGGAACTCCATCTGGATTTAGAGAAGCAGTACACTGCTGGACTACGAAGAAGAGATGGCCGTACTGTTGGATTAGGTCTTTAATCTTCAGATTCTTTTGTACTGCCAATACATCGAGACGATCTGTTGTACTATATAAGAGTCATGTTTCTTATGATTCTATGCTGACCCATGTAAGAGATAATATACTTTCCTTATTGGGAGGCCCAGATCTTGGAGGAAAAATGGTCTCACATGGTAATTTTACAATGTGTAAAGATAGAAATTCCAATTGCAATATGCTTTGGTATGGTATGGAATCAAGCTCCATTTTTCCCGTTTGTTTTCCAGCAATCTGAATTCATGTGTGTGCATTTTGTGTTTGTTTTTCTCATTGTTTTTAGTAATCTATATCTGTGTGACTGCAAGACAACTTTGGGCGCAGGATTAGAATTTTTTTTTTGTTTTTTTTTTTTTGGGTTTTTAGGAGAAAAACGCAGGATTAGAAGTTAAGAGCCCAATCTCAAGGCCATTATTGTGTGAGCATTCTTTTGTTTTTTTTTTTTTTTTTTTCTGAAATTAGTCTTTTGGTGATTGCAAAATTGTATTGTGAATATTTTTTCTGTATGCCGTTTTTTATTTTGGAAGTTATATATATATATTTTTTATTTGGACTCAGCTGGGAATTTGCACATAATATCACTATCTTACCCTACCAGTCTACCACCAAGGATTCACGTTTTATTTTTTCCAACTGACCCACCTAATCATTCTAAGATTACACATGTAAGCTACCCAAAGAGTAAAATTTCGGTTTCGAGGAAATTTTCGATGGAAATTTCGACGGAAATTTTCGCGGAAATTTCGATTAAAATTTCGATTTCGATAAAATTAGACAAAAACGTCGAAAATTGCTATCAAAATATGGAAATTTTGAATAAAACTTGACCATATGTTTATTTAACATATTATCTACTACATTGATAAAAAACATTGAAGAAATCAAATAATATAGTAGATTTCATGTGATATATGATGAATATAATGTGCGCCGGAGACAATACTGTTAAAAAAATACTTCACTAATTAATAATTACATAATAAAATTACACGAATAAATCACTAATGTGGCAACGAAAAGTAGCAAGCTTGCTCAAAGGGACTTGGAAATGGTCTTCGATAGTTAAATTAAGCCGAATTGGGTTAAAATAGAACCAATCCGATAGCAGCAGCGGCGACAACTGTTTACTTAAAATTTCAATTTTACAAATTATCAAAATTGGAAAACCATTAAGAAAATGAAACTTCATGATAAGGGGATAAATTTCTTTTTCATAATTTATGTTTATAACTAAACGAAACACAAAAATGACCAGATCAAACCCCAAATAAAATCTCAAACCTTTTTTTTTTCTTTCCAGTTGTCTAAAGACTCCAAATCTCAATCTACTTTAAAAAAAAATAATTCTTTCCTTTTTTCTCTTCTTTTTTTTCTTTCCTTTTTTTTTCTTTTTTTTTTTCTTTTCTCTTCTTTTTCTTTTTCTTTTCTCTTCTTTTTTTTTTTTTTTTTTTTCCTTTTCCTTTCTTTTCTCTTCTTTTCTTTTTCTCCCTTTTCTTCTTCTTCCCCCGTGCCCTTCCTCTTTTTTTCTTTTCTTTTCCTCTTCTTCCCCCACTGGTCTTCCCTTCCTTCAGTCCTTCCCCAGCCACCAGATCTGCGCGGGACCCAAGAAACCCAACTTCCTCTTTTTGCTTCAAAAATCACAATTTTTTCCCTTTGTAAAGAACAACCCATTATCGCTTATATATACAAACCACAAATAAACCCATTACCAAGAAGTCAAGAACTTCCTCATCATCTCAAATTTCTCAGTCACTTGCAAAAATGGCAGCTGTGAGGATTGAGATGGTGCTAAGTACGCCCTCCTCCCGCGCCGCCCGCACCGCCCGTGCCTGCTCCTTCCTCAGCCAGCCTCGCGCCGCTCCTCACCTCGCACAGATCCACCGTCCGCGCCCATCGCTCGCCTCCTCCCTCCTTGCCCAGCTAGCCTCGCGCCTCGCGCCTCCTCACTCGCCCAGAACCCGCGCCTCCCACCCCGTGACTCGAAAATTTCGCCGAAATTTCGAGGATTTCGGAAAATTTCGGCGAAATTTCGGCGAAATTTTTCGAAATTTTTCGAAATTAATTTGGTATAGTGTTAAAATTTCCATACCCTTAAAAAACGAAATTTTACTCCTTGAAGCTACCTTCTCTCCCTTTTTTCCTCAGAAAGATAAAAGTCTCCCTCTTACAAACCTCCTAAGGAAACGTTTGTTATTTTGTTTATTATTGTTGAGTACTTAATTTCTTTTATTAAAAAAAATGTACTTAAATCTCTTATAGTAATATTACTATTTTGCATTATTTTTTATTATTTAATATTTTTTTATTAAAATGATTTAATCTTCTTTAAGTAATTTTACTATTGTTTATTAACTATTTAATCTTAATTTTTCTATTTTTTATTAATTATTTAATCTCCTCAAGTAATATTATTATTGTTCATTACTTAATAACTTAAAGTTTTATTTATTTTTTATTTGGGAGGAGAGGGGATCGAATTTGGGTACATTGCGGATAATTAATTCTAATGCTGTTCCAACTGAACTACCCAACAACTATACTTAATAACTTAAAGTTATGTTATTGTTTTATGTATTATTAATAATTACTTAGTTGTATAAGATGATTTTTATGTATATATACTATTGCTCTTTACTTAATTTTTAATGTTAATAGTTCCTTTAACATGGGAAAGTGAATCCCTTATAAAGTTCCAACAAGGGTACAAGGTACTGGATCTAGTGGTGATGCTAGTGTCCTATTGGGGACTTTATGGAGGTGCTCTCTTTCCCCTATTGACTGTTTGGGGGCTCGCATTGCCTCTCGAATTATGCTTGCTCTTTAAGTCCTTTGTTTAGCCACTCATTTGTCTTAAATCTCTTCCATACTATGTGTCTTATTTGCCCTTTGATATTTTTTATTCTTCAATAATGCAGAGATGTATATAATATTCCTTTAGTTCTAGGTGACTGCTTTGCATATCCATTAAGCTTTGGTGCTTAAGCCGTACTGTCACTCCATGGATCTCTCTTTATTAGGGTTATACACAATAACTACTCCTAACTGGTGCCGAAGGAGCTAACATGAATTACATCGCCATAGACAGCTCTAATACCCATATTATTTTCATGTTTAGCCTCCAATGGGAATGCTCATTGGCACAATCGCCTCCCAAAATGAGCTTCATGCAATGTTGTCTTTTTATTGTTCAAACAAATTCAGTTGAGTTGAAAGAAAATGCATAATTAAGGAAAAAAAACTACCTTCTAAATTTGTGTCTATAATTAATTATATCCGAAATAATAATTGTATTAATTAGCATGTGTTATGACTTATGAGTCGCATGCTATTTTCGTCGATCAATTTGATGAAGTTAACTATTTAAAAACTATGCTTAAAAGGCAAAATTGCGACAATCAAAACTATATAAGTTAATCTTAATGGAACTTGGTCCAAATGTAATTTAATCGCATTATATTGTACGGTTGTACATTCTATAGTTACTGGGTTCCAAGTGATATATATACATACATATATATATATATATATCTTTGAGAGGTTAGGATAAGGGCTTCCATAGTGTAGTGTGTGTGAGTAATACAGTGACCTGAAAAATGATTTTGTAATTTGAAAGTAATAGTTATATGTGCTGAGAGTTATAGTTGAGAGAAATATAGTTGTAACTAATTAAATTTAGCTTAATTTAGATTAAGTGATGATTCAGTTATAATTTATGACTTAAATATTTATAAAAATGATGTCATTGATTTTATTTTAAAAAGATTTTTAATATAAGGTCAACATTGAATATATTTGGATTTATAATTTTATTACCCAAATTATAAATTCTATATTTTCTCTCCACCAACGGTTTTTCAAGTTGTTTGATATTTTTTAATGTTTGAAATGCATAAAAATGATAAACACAACACAATTCATTGTATTTCATAATACAAACTACGACAAACATATAAAAAAAAAAAATCACACTAACAATTAAGGACTAGCACGAGTACATAAAATTAACAATAGAAACACCCAACAATAAAAAAACGATGATGAAATGACAAACACAATCTTCAGTAGTTCCCACGAGCGGACCAATTCTTTCCTTTTGGATTGACCATGATTAAAAAGAAAATTTTTTTACAATAATTTGAGGCTCAATTACAATTTACCCCTACGAACTATAATGGTGATTTCAAGATAGTCTACAAAAAAAAATATATATATCTTTCAAATGCGTCCACCGGCTTTCATAAATAATACAAAGTTAGTGTTTCCATCCAATTTTCCGTTAAATGCTTATGTGTCTTTGCTGAATGGATTTTTTTTAATGACGTAGAGTGCCATGTGGATGCCATGTGGAAAACAAAATAATAAAAAATTTCAANCCTCTCACTGACCTTCTACACCGGCCCACCAACCCCCTCTTCCCCCTTTCCTCTTTAATTTCTCTCTCTTTCTCTCTCCCTCTATTCCTTTCTCTCTATGGATGTGCAAATCTAGCTTCGTCTTCTTCCTTTGATTATGGTTGGTTTTTGAATTATCACAGTACGTTGGTTGAATTGGATGTGGAAATCAAACTTCACTATCAATTCATGGTCTGTTGGATTATGATGGGCTTTTTAGTTGGATTTTTTATTTTTTGTTTGTAGATCCAATACAAATGGATTTTTTACTTGAATATTTTGTCTTTTTTCTTGCTAGGCTAGCTCGAAAGCAGGGGCTGCATAGGGGTGTNGCTGCGGGAGGCTTGGTGGGGGGAGGGGGAGGGTCGCCGAGGCTGGGTGGGGGAAGGAGAAAGAGAGAGAGAGAGGAAAAGGAAATCAGATTTTTTTTAAGTTTTGTAATTTTTTATTATTTTGTTTTCCACGTGGCACTTCACGTCATTAAAAAATCCAGTCAGCAAAGACACGTAAACATTTAACGAAAAATTGGACAGAAACACTAACGTTACATGATTTATAAAAGCTGGTGGACGCGCTTGAAAGATTTTTTTTTTTTTGTGGACCATCTTGAAATCACCCTTATAGTTCGTAGGAGTAAATTGTAATTGAGCCATAATTTAATATCCGACGAGTGAGTGAAAATATTGGTGGGAATGACAAATTTATAAAGAAAATGTTAAATTAACCGTTATCAATTTTTTGTGATTTTGTGGCATTTTTTCAGAATTTGTATGGATTTTTTATTGATTAAATATGATTTTTTTTAATGAATTTGTAATGGATAAATTATTTTAGCCATTGGATTACCAACGACTACTTGATGAACGGCCCAGATGCGCGCGACTGCAGCCCATATTTGTAAAAAAAAAAAAAAACAATTGCTCATAGGGGGAGCCATTGATCCCCAACAATCGGATCATCTGATCTGTCCGTGTGCTTCACGCGACCTGCTGGCGTGTCCAGCTCGCTCTGATGCGTGAGCCAACCCTGTCGGCCACTTGGTTTTGTGCTGCTTTTCACACACGTCGGGCCCCACTTTTCTTTCACACTCAGCCGGACCCATGTATCACACCCATTTTTATATCACACTCATTTTTCCGGCATACTAATTGAGTTCCGATACCAATACATAACTCTCGCACTCACTCTCACACTCACCACCGCTGAAGGCCTTTGGAGCAACAAGTAGTTAGCAGTAGCTCTCTCGTATATTCATGCATGGCAGCATATGGAAACCATTATGCCGTACGTCTTCATATATAACCATGACAATAATTCTGACAAAAAAAAAAAACATAACCATGACATTCTCGAAAGTTACCATCATGCCTATACAAAAAGCCATATATTATCAATATTGTTGTCGTTTTCCATTTTGCTTTTCTTTTTTCTGCCATCAAACAAACTTTAATTTGAGGCTTCAATTCTAGCTAAAATGTTTTCAGTTCTCTTTCAAACTATAAAACATGGGCTCAACACCTCTTGTGGTTCCCTAACCCAGAAATATTGGTACAAGGCAATCACCAACTACCGAGTAGTGAAAGGCTTCTTCAAATGGAAATAAAATTTTTCACCTAGAAAAAGGTGGAGAAATAGTAGTAGTAGTGGAATTATTAATGAGTTAATTAAGTGGTTGGGTGGTGTTGGACCACCCCCCACAACCTGAATTTGATCCAACTTCAACCACAATTGTTGCCAAAACTCTTTTTCACAAAAGGGCAAAGACCCCACTTGATCCCCCAAAGTCTAATTCATTGTTTCCTCCTAGTCCCCTACCATGCCAACACAAATCCCATTTGGGCAAATTTATTATTAATTAGTAAGTTCACCCTTTTGGTAGAGTATCCCACTATAAAATTATATTGACACCTTCACAACATACCAATACCATTAGTCCCTGCCTCAATAATGGTGGTTGTTTAAGAGATGGTGCCCTTCTTGAATTGAGATGACTAATTATTTGGGGTTGTGAATTGCTTTGGCATAATGCTATGAGCACCAAATTAGATTTGGAGGATAATATCTCAGACTCTCAGGTACTTTTTAGTATGCAATAAGACCAAGATTCTATGCAGCCTAGCTAGCCTCATTAGCCCATATCATTAAAGAGCATTAACAAAATGTTGTTGATGATTTCGGTATCTCTCCAACTTTTAGAGGAGGTGGAAATGTCAAGTAATGAACAGTCTTTTCCTGGACTTGTAAGATTCTCTAAGCAATTGATATGGATAAAAAGGATAACATGGTTAACTTTTCGAATAAAAATCCTTTTTCGATCACTATGTTACTATTTTCCTCTCTCTTAAAAAGATTCTTTTTTATTTTAGAAAATTCAGTTTAAATACTAAATGGGAAACTATTTTTAATAAAACTACTAATATCAATATATTTTTAGTTTTGATACTAAACAAGATTTCACTTGGGGCTAAAAATCTGGTTTGAAGCAAAGATTTCTTATGTTGTCCACTAATTGCTTTGATTTTTTTGTTCCATATATAGTTGTGTGACTTGTGTCTACTCCAAAGTCACAATTGTTACCGTAAATATGGAGTTCATAACTGTTTAGGATTTATACAGGTTTAAGACTTAGCTATATGTTTATATGTTTACGGGTCGAAATATTATAATCTAGAGATTAAACCCTAAAGTCTAAACTTTAACAACTGTGACTATGCTCTACAACTAAGGTAATAAACTCTAACAGTTGTACCTTAATAAAAAAATTGTGATTGTTATATAGTCACAACTGAGTTTGTAAATAAAAAAAATAAAATAAAAAGTTTGGCTGATCGATCAACAAACGTATCTATCAATCTATAGAACGACATTTTTTGTTAAGCTTAAAATTAGTACTTAAAGTAAAATAACATAAAGCTTTAGTAGTTAAATAAAATAAATAAAAAACATTGTAATTTGGTGCTTGATGAAGTCAATGAAACCCTTTATTTTTTCTTCATACAAATGCATAATAAGATAGTTAATGTTAAAAAAAATCTTTATACATATTCTAATGGTAAATAAATTTTATTTTCATTTCAAAATAAATCAATCCACTCCATATTTTATAAATCGATGAATTACCCATTTTGTCAATCGAGTGACATGCTTGCAATTTTATTTTTTTTTCCTTTTGCAGTTTTGATCCCTTTTTTGACAAGGTTTATTATTCCAGATGGTGGAATCATTATTACCTGATTTTCATATCTTATCAAGAATAACAAGAATGTTAATGACTGGCATACTGATTGATTTTCGGCCTTGTGAATTGATCCGCTTCAATTGTCGATCGACAATTTAAAAATAGACGGAAATGTTTTTTTTTATTGATTCCCCCATTTTGTTTTTAGAAAATTAGAATTAAATATTAAATTCTAATAATTTTTTAGAATAACATAAAGATCATATAATATTTTAATTAAATTATCAAATATAAATATAGTTTTTTAGATTAGCTTATAAACATGTTGGGCCTTTTGTTTTGGGCTTTTCCATTTGATATTTTCGCCCGTAAAGCTTTTATATTGTCTTGAAAGTTGGCTAATGTAGTCTAATTGTACTTGTGAGTATAAAATTACAGCATTGTCCTTAATTTAATTTAGGGTATAGAAATGTGATATAGGGTATAGACATGAGGTTTAAAGTTTAGAATTAAGATTTCAGAACTTATGTCTTAGGGTTTAAGTCTCACTGGGAGCTAAATCCTACGTCGTTTTGCAACGTAGCAGTAAAAAACAAACCAAATATTTTTTTATTAATTTATTTGTAATTGATCTTTTTATTTTATTTTATTGTAGTGACATATAATATAATATTTGTGGATTATAGTACCCTTTACTATATTATTATGTTTGACTTTTCTATTAATACTTAATCTAAAATACTATTAAATTTTAGCATTTAAACTAAAAAACTATTAAAATTTGGTACCTAAAGTCATCAAACTTTTTTGAGTTATGTATCCAATTTGGACTAATATGTGATTGGCCCTAATAAAAAGCTTTGGTACATAAGCTAGTAGTTGATTGCAATAAGTATTGCATGGTGGGGAAAAGCTGTATATTAATACTAAGAGCATGCACATTGCTAAAGGCAAGATGCAAGGCTAAATGTAAGATTTAGCTTTTATTTTTAGCTAAATGCATAAATTTGTACATTGACAGAGGCAAAAGGCAAAATTCTATATATTTAATTTATTAAGTGTATTCATATATACTCTTATAAATTAAAATTTAATAATTATACCATTGTAATTATTTTAATAATTATACTATTGTAATTATTTTAATAAGATATTTAATATAAATATAATATTAAATATATTTAAATATTATTATTGAAAAGGAAATACATAATATATTATTGAATATATTTAAATATATATAACATGCCATTGTTTAGTGGCAGTTGGGAAAAAAATGTAACCAATTGGATATATCAAGAACGCATTGGCAGTTTGGTTAGCAACGGTCACAAGCATAAGCATGTGTCAGCACCTGGGCCATGCCAAAATGTTGTGGAAGTGCAATTCATGCTTCCGACAAATAAATATTGTGGAAGTGCAATTCATGCTTCCGACAAATAAATGTTGTTTTTCTAATATTATGGGAGATCCCTCTTTCGATCTTTGCTTACTTCAGCCCCTTTTGGACAAAAGCAGACTTTGGAAATGGATATAGGTGGGGAACAACCTATAGCCAAAAGTACAAATATGTAAAATATTATTTAGATAAACATTGTTTAGCATAGGCCAAGGAGCCAAGCAACCAATTTAATATCTTTTTTATATATTATTTACAAGGCATATTTGTTAAATGAAAGTGCTTAATTCATAAGCTTTCCCTAGGCTCCTAGCTAGCATATAGTTTTAGTTTGTGGTATAAACCATTATACCAAATAGTAAATGCCTCTCCATTATGAAAAATGGAGTTACCGCGATTGGTGGGGGAGTAAAGTTGGGTTTGGAATTTTTTTTATATTTGTTTATAGAGTAGTAAATAAATTGGGAGTATCAACAGAAGTTGAACAATGGGTGATGTTTCTTAAGTTGCGTAGTAAAATATAAGTTATTATTGTTATTATTAGAAACATATAAATGAAAAGAAAAAGGAGGAAGTGTGTCACTTTGTCACTATGTGAGGCTCATAGAATAATGAAGAGAAAAACATGGAGGAACATTGGAACCAACAGAGGTAACAAGGCAAAGGCATAAATAGTCCCAACCAAATATTCCAATGCATGTCTTTTAGTGATGAATGGTATTCACAAATTTCACTTCAACCCAAGTCATAAGAACTCACGTCCTCCTTTCATTGGGCATTTGGCACAACTTATGCAGCAACAATTGCATGGTTATTGTGGTCCGGAGGTGATGGGAGTTTGGTGGGAGTTAGGCCAAAGGCTCTTAATGTACACATGGTCTTGTGACATCTCACATTGACACCCACCAAAAAGTACCACCATTTACTATAAAGTGTTAAACCCCCAAACCCCATCATCAATATAGATAAAGTCTTAAAGAGAAAGATAGTGAAAGTTGTGATGAAAATTGGATGAACCAAGTAGGACCCACTTCAGGTTCATCCACATCTTTTATTATGAAATATGAACCCATCAAGCAATTATGCTTCTGCTACAAACTTAGATATTTTTCTTCTGTAAAAGTTGCCAGTTTTGTGGGTAATCTTTGTGTCTAACCCACCTAATTCTGGTCTATTACTAGCTACCTGTATTGATTAGGCTTAATTGTTAACCCACTCACCCCTTTGATGGGTTCTTATACTTCTTCTCATACTCCAAATCTGATCACATGAAGACTGTTTTCCAAGATTATATTCTTACTCCCCTCTCAAATCTTTTCAATCTCTTAAACTCACGACAGCTGCCCCCCACCACCCACTGTCCGTACAATTTGGTTCCATCTTACCGGTGGGTTTTTACTGTTTGTTGATGCCATAGCATTTAAGAAGCAGAGAGAGTCCCCCCCCGCCCCCCTCTACTTTCCTTGAATTTTAGTTTTAATGGTGGGAATGGGATTTTAATTACCAGCAATCAAAGCTTGTCGGTTGCAGTGTTAACTTCTCTTAATTGACGCCCCACTTGAAGAATAGCTACCCATTTGGCCAAACTAGGTAGTAGTACATTCTCAAGTCTCAACTTCCATTGGTTCATCTTTCTCTGTCAGACTCAAATGAAAAAGAGAAAATAATAGCCGTCTTTTAACCCTTCTCTAATCTCATATATTATATATGCACACACTTGTATGTATATATATATATATTTGCATTCACCATTGGTTGAATTGCAACTAGTTCCTCTTTTTCTTCCCTTATTTTCATTTGATGCCAAACTCCACTTGACCCATTTGAAGGTTCACTCAACCCAATGCTTTACTTCATAATATCTTGCGTCTCCTTCATCCTTCTTTCCAAGTCCTTCACTCACAAGCCTCTACAATCATGGGAGGGTAAGCTAAAATTGATGTCACTTGGGTTTTGGGGCGGGTTGTCAAGTTTTCTTGTGTCCTGGTTCAAGAAAAGTAGGTTTGCCATAGGTTTAGTCCAACCCATCACCTTCCAATTGAAGAAGATGATGACTTTCAGTTCAAGAGTAGAAAATGTGGAGGAGAGAGAAAGTATTTCTCTCCTGGATTTGCCAGACTTGACCTTGGAATGCATTCTTGAGAGGCTTTCCCCATCTGGGTTATGCAGCATGGCAGGAGTCTGTATTTCTTTGAAGGATAGGTGTAGAAGTGATCATTTTTGGGAGAAGCATATGAAGGAGAAATGGGGTAAAGTGATTGAGGCTGCTGCTTATAGAGAATGGCCATTGCATGCAGCCTCAAGAAGTAGAAGCAGCCTCTCTGATCAAAGCAAGAAAAAAGGCCTGTTTGAGTCTCTTTTTGGTATTTGGCCTTTTTCATGGATTAGACCAAAGTTAGGAAGTTGCAAAGTGAGGAGTACTTTACCAATTGATTCAGTCATGTCCTTGTATCTTTCTCTTGAAAGTGGAAAGTTCTGGTTCCCAGCTCAGGTCTATAACCGTGAGGTATTGCTGCACCTAACTATATCCATTGTTATCTCTTCTAATTTCTTACTGCATTTTTCTTGTTAAAATGTTAGTTTGTACTGTTTACTAATATGCATAAACTGCAATCATGTTGTTCTTTTTGTTGCTGAACAATTCAATGACACTCTTATATCTTTTCCTGCAGAATGGTAATGTAGGCTTTATGCTGTCTTGTTATGATGCACAATTGAGCTATGATTCACGGGCGGATACATTTCAAGCAAGGTATAGGAAGAGTAGTGGCCTTGTTTATAGATACATATATATACTTTCTTATGGTAATCTTGTTTTTTGATGTTAGGACTTAACACTGAATTTTGATGCTTGAAAAGCTTATCCTTGGAGTAGGTCCTTCTCTTGAACTGAAAATGGACTCTATATTGCAGGTATTCGCCATATGGGCGGAGGACAATAGAGGAGAATATACCATGGAATAGACTAAGAGCGGCTCCAGTTGATACTCCCTCACATATGCTTCATGTTTCTGATTGTTTACATGACTTAAAACCCGGTGATCATATTGAGATCCAGTGGAGAAGAAACAAAGAATTCCCTTATGGTGTGTTTCTAATTCCCACCTTCAATAAAAATGGCAATGTTAAATTGCAGTGTGGTTCAATTATTAGTAAAATTTTGGGTGTTTAATGGCTGTGTTAACTGTTTATCCACTAAAAAAAAAAATATATGCTAATACTGGTTTTTTAAATTTCCATTACTTGTAGACAAATAAAGCTATAATTTGAAATTTAATGTATTATAGGTTGGTGGTATGGGGTCATTGGTCACTTCGAGTTGTGTGATGGGAATCCGAATCACTGCCGTTGTCGCTACAATGGTGAGAAAACCATTTCAGTTTCTGCAATTCTCCTGAATTTTCTTTGTTTTTTGTTTATTACTGGGAAATACATACTTTTTCTTCTGTCTAAGTAAACATCAAGCATGAGATGACATTAACATCTCCATAACTCTTGGTCAGTTAGGATATCTTTTATTCTCAGTAGTTTGGTACTAACTTTGGCATGTAGACATTTTCAGTATGGCATTTCTTTTCACAATGTCCACCAGTTTGGACACTTTAAATAGATCACTTTTACTCCAAAAATTAACAAAAGAACAGTGAATTCTAGCTTTTCACTATGTAATCATTTGTTACTTTGTTTAACTGACTCATGATATGTTGCATTGATGTGTTGTGTTGATTATGTTGCTACTTGCTAGTATATCCATTTACTTTGTACAAATCTATTTTCCATATGAAAATAGCAAATTGAAACACATGGATAAGTATGCAGTACCTTTATTTGTATGTATGTGTTTTTATGTCTTCTTAGTTGCTACTTTGGTGACTGACATATTGTTTTTACTCTTTCTTTTTTCCGTTTCATCTGCACTTTGAGGTGCACTCCTGTTCTGGAAGCAAAATGGCTATGTTCATGCCCATGAATTAGTGAACTTAAACTGGATAAAACTCTAAAATCAAGATATATTGATGAGCTAAGGCTGAAACTTCCTTCTCTGTTTCTTAGGTTTGAGGGATTTAAATAGATGTACAATAAGGTTGTTTGTTATGAAAAAGTCTGAAATCTGATATATTACTGGTGATTTTCCCAAAGACATGCAATTGATCCTTGCATTTTAATGATTATTTGATCCAAAGAATTATTTCATTACCAATGAAATAGAAAATGAAAAAGAAAATATCTTTTGCTACTGAAATTGTGCATTGCTGTCATTTTTCTCATATCAGCACATCACTGAGTACTTGACAAAAGATTATTGACATATCTAAACGATCTGTTTGATGCATGATTTTGTTCCCATAATCCTTTGTCGCCCTTTAGCTGGTGAAAGGAACAGTTTGCATAGTATGCTTTTCCCTGACTGTGTTTTCTATATACCACTGAATTGTTTATAACTTATAAGTATCTCACAAAGTAGTAGTGTTGGTGACAGATATAGTAGTACTGGAGTTCAGTCAGTATACTCCGGGATCCCGATGGAGACAAATGACGATAAACAGGAAGGACCACCGGGAAGAAGGCAATGAAGCAGATGGCTTTTATGGAGGAATCCGAAAGCTTTACAATGAGGAGGAAATTGCAAGGTGGAAGAGCTTGTGGCCTACCAAAGTCCTGGAATAAACCCTTCCACTCTTACTCATGACTGCTCTGTAGTCTGTAAATAATTATTAAGCTGTGAATGAAGAGCTTATAGTCATAGAAGTCATTCTAAGAGGATCAAAATAATACTCAAGGGTTTTGTTCACATGTAGAGACCATTAACAGACGTAAATACAATTACATGTTATGAAATTTTCTAATTTACATGTTACTCATAGTCTGGTGACTAGCTTTCAGTTATTTCTTTTTGGCATGCCTAAGGAAATATCATATATTCTGTTAGTAGAATATGGGTGTCTATTCTTCTGTATGTAATGGAAGTTTTTGGCTATTTTCTCACATGAAGGATTATACTCTTTATGCGTTTATGAACTTGCATCATGTTATCTTGTGTAGCCAAAGCCAGATTCTAGGAGTCAGCAAAGATGCATCTGTTGCAAGTTCAAATCTTATTGTAGTGCAGAAGGGGAGGAACCCATTTAAACATGTAAATATTTTACCTTCTAATCATCTTGTTTTCATGTGCTATACTTTTGTCTACCCCAATTTCAGTAATTTCATTGATTTTGTTATCTTCATTTTGTGCCTTGGAGAGGGGAATGGAGGTGGGTGGGAGTGGGAGTGAGAGGGTTCTGCGTCTCATACGGTCCTACGTACCCTTTCTTTTTTAGTTTTCTTCTTTTTAATTTTTTTAAAAATTCTATTAATGATTATTTTTTTATAATTTTTTTTAAGAGAAAAGACATTTTTGCCCCCACAAATTGGTTATGTGCGGGTAACATGACCAATTTTAAACTACATTTATAACTGAATTGACGAAAAGTCCTTGATTGAAATACTTTATGTCCTTGGTTAAGAAAACTGTATGTCCTTTATTGAAATACTTTGAATATCGCATCCTTAACTGAGACTTAAGAAAACTGTATGTCCTTTATTGAAATATTTTGAATATCGCATCCTTAACTGAGACATGGGATAAAATTCAATGCCTTTTGCTAAATTTGGAAATTTAAATAATTATAAACCCCATAGTTAGAGAAAAAATCTCTCATAACCCCCACCCAACCAAGTTTGACTTCCCATCTTTTAATTTTTCAATTTTACATTTTTTATTTATTTTTAATTTTCATAAAATTTTAATTATGTTTTTTTTTTTTTAATTCTAGTCTATGTTTTTACTCCATCTTTGACTCCCATGTTTTTTTAATTTCTCATCTCTATTTTTGCGTTCTCTCTCTTCCCGTCAGCGTCGTTGACACGTGCACCGCCGTCCAACAACGGTTGTCGGCCAGACCAATCCTACCATGCTCACCTCTCTTCCCGCTTCCTCCCCCTGGCCTTCACTTTCCACGAAACTTAACAACAGCAGCGGATCAACATAGGCAGACCCAAGCTCCTTTGTTGGCCATCTCCATTTTCTAACAGCATTACAGTCTAACTCTCGCACCAATAGCTTCCTTTCATCGCGACGAATACAGTGGTACCCACCGATCATCCAACCGACCCTCGACGGCGATGGAACGACGTCAAACAGTAGTGAAGCCTCTATCGACGATCTTTCTTTTTCGGCAGCATTGCAACCTAGCTCTGGCACCAATAGCTTCCTCTCTTCACACTGAGTCTTTCCATGTCATTTCCTTACTTCGATGACCACTGGGCACAGCTTTTGCGAAGTTACAAAGCTGCGGCTTCTCCGCCCATTATCCGGCGACTCCGGCAGCCATTGGCCTCGACACAGGTATGGAATCGAATCTCCTTTGCGTTATATTGTTATTGGTTGTGTTTAATTGAGTTAGTTTTTGAAGAAATTGAAACCCCTAATTTTGAGCCCACGGGCATTGCAAACAATTGAAAGGGTTGCCAAGCTCTAGTTGCAGTTACTCCAAATTTGATAGTTTGGGTAAAGGTATAATTGTTTTAGTGAATGTATAATTGCTTTTTAGTTAGAGTGTAATTGCTTTTTAGTCAATGTGTAATTGTTTCATCACTTAATTTAGTTTCAATAAGTGAATTCATACCTGAATTCTTCAATTTAGTGTAATTGAATTTCTGAAATTTAGTTTAAATATAACTAAATTCTTGAAATTCAGTTTTAGTGTTTGATTTTAGTTTTAGCGAAATATTGAGTTTTAGACTTTCAGTAAAAATTTAAGTTTCAGAAAAAATCAGTTTCACAAAAATTCAGTTACAGTAGAATTCAGTTGCAGTGATGTCAGTGCTGGTTAGTGCGTCAGCGCTTGTTAGGATGCGTCAGCGTGCATCAAAATGGTAATTTAGGATTATAAGTTATAAGGGGTTTTGAGAAAGTTTTTAGATAAGTAGAGGTTTAGGCAAATTTTTTAGGTGGTTAGGGGATTTAAAAGTACTCACTAAATTTGGAAAACTAACTTAAATTGAAGTCAAATAAAGACTTTTAACCTCTTTTTTTAATTTTTAGAAATTTGACCATTGAGTAGTGCTCGAACCCCCTCAAGCACTACTCGATCTTAATGGTAATCAAAATAGGTTAGTTTTTCCAAAGTTCTCAAGATTTTGCTCCCACAAATTGGTCACGCGCGAATCACGTGATTAATTTTAAACAATGGTTATGACGGAATGGACGAAAAGTCCTTGATTGATATTTAAGTAAATTATGAGTTTTTAATTAAAATACTTTAAATGTTGTATTTTTAACTAAAAAATGGAGGTCTTTTTCTAAAATTTTTCCTATAGTTTAACTACAATGTTGTATTTGTAAATGCATTTAATTGTAGTTTCCAAGTGGTCGGCACTTCATCCTTACCGCTCAGTGTTGCTTTTTTTTTTTTTTTTTTTTTTTTAAATGTAATAACGCAAACGGTTGTCAGGTTGAGTAATATAATTAATGGTATGTCACTTTTTGTTAAAATATTCAAATGCAAATTTTTTTTTTATAAGTGCATTTTCTTTAAAATAATGATTGGCAGGTGAATAATATCATCTTTAGTCTAAAATCTATATCTTAAAGAATAATACTTTGGATTCTACATTTATGTACCAAATTTGGATTTCAAATAGTGTATATGTTAGTATTTTATTTGTAATAAATAATAACTAGAATATATTTAAATATGAATCTATAAGACATTGCCACATCATTACAGTGGTCTATCTTGAATTAAATATTATTTACACTAAACAAATACAAAGTAACACTAACACTTGATCTTAACCCAAAAGCCGAACTGTGAAAACCAAAAACAACCCAACAATCTAAAAGTTATTAACGTATTTTTGTATTGGTATTCAGAAAAGTCCCTATGACTATGATCTTATATACGAATTTATTTAATTTTTCCTAAAGAAAAGGGAAATACGGAGGGGAAAGTCAAGAAGAAAGAGACTTCTTTTTCGATAGAAAGACGAAAGAGATTGTGAAAAGCAAACAAAATCATCTGTAAAAACACAAGCAAAAACTAAAACAAAAACCTCAGAAATTACAAGTACAAAGAGAGATTGTCAACTGTGAAGGTCGTTGCTTTGCTGCTTCTTCCTCCTTCACTGACAAGATGAACGGCGGCCCATCTGGTTTCCGTATGTACATTCTCTTCCCCAAATTACCCTCAAGCGTTCTTCTTATTTACATTCCATGCCTTTCTCTCTGTTTTCTCTCAATTCTCTTTGTATTCCATGACCCAAATACTTTGTGGTTTCTCTATCACAGACAATGCTCCTGTTACCAGAGCCTTTGTTATTGCCAGCGCTCTCTTCACCGTCTTCTTCGGGATCCAGGGCCGTTCTAGCAAGCTTGGATTGTCTTATCTGGTACTTTTCTTGGTGAAATGTTGAATATTGATGAATTACTGCATTTTAAGATGTAATTGGAAGTGGGTTTTGTCCCAAATTTGTAATCTTTTCATTTATTGATTTTGATGTTAAATGAGTTGTTGAATATGCGTTGTTGGATCTTAATTTGGTTTTGTTTCCAACGTGGGTCATTTTTGCTTTTTCATTAGCATTATACAACATGTTAGCTGGTGAACTATTGCTTCTTCTTTTTTTATTTAAAAAAAAAACATGTAAGGTGAGCCGTTCCTTTTTGTGTAGAGATGACATTATGAGCTTCACATTTTCAACTCATTATTGCGTAGTGCAATCCTAGTTTGCTCTTATCTCCATTGTCAGAGACTTCCAGTTGTACTTGGGTGAAGTTAGAAATGAGTTTTTTGGTTCTTTTTGTATGGAGATAGCTTAAAATGGAGTTTACATGTGGTTCACTGTTCTTGTTAATTACTGTGTGCTTTATTTTCAGTTTCTATTGTAGATCACCATTATTTTTCCATCACTATCAAGCATTGCTTTTCAGTCACACATGGATATTGGTTTTGCACTTTTTTGCCTGGACAACTCAATCTGAAGTTGAAAACCTAAAACTGTCTTACCGTGCTATCTCTTGATTTCAGCTTCAAGTAGGGTCTGGATATTGGCTTGATTCTCTTTTGGCACAAAGTTAGTTCATAGTTGCTGTTGAATATAATATCAAAGTATAATAAAACCAGATTTGTCTAGATGCTTGGAGATGAATTGAAATGGGATTGTGTGGGCAACTTGAGCTTTGGTTGAACTCTCCCCTCACCCTAGAAATTTGAAAACATTACACTTTAGTTGAATTGATCAAAACCAATAGATGAAATATGATTGATATATAGTCGACTATAAATCTTGTGAGAGATAGTTTTGGGTATCTATACTATAGAGGTAGACAAGGGATTTTGCCATTTTGGACTCAGCATGGACGTAGGCCCTCTAATCCAATTAATTGGGGTTGGCCACTTGAGTCAAATTTTTTTCTTTTCCCCATTTAGTCTGACCCGAGGCCACATTTGCTCTTGAATGTGTTAAAATTATTCCTTCTTCAATGTTTTTATCTATGTCATGTTTGGGCTTTTCTTTACCCTCTTTTCTCCTTCAGTTGGATAAAATTATAAAACACTATAGAAAAATCTCTGCAAAAAATAATTTCCTTCTTCAATGTTTCTATATATATTTCCTTATTCCAGAATCATCCCTATAAAAAATCATCCAATTTAGGAACCATTTATTCATTTTTATCTTGGTGATGATTTCATTTATCGGGAACACCATGTTTGTCTATTTGTTTGATCACAATTAAATGTCTAAATGGTTTCCAATTTGTCTAACTTTTTTGCAAAGATGATGCTTGAATGAGGACCTTAAAAATAGATTATCCTAATCGTTGGACCATATGGTGGGACCCCACAATGTCTCTTACTTTTCTTAAATTAAAGGATCCCTTACTGTAAGCATATATATATAGTGTCCCCTACTCAAAAGGGATTTCATGGTTGGGGCCACTCTACAATGTAGTTCAACAACCCAAACCATCTAATTTTTAGATCCCCATTTAACAATCATCCCCGAAAAGTCATTAAAATCTGAATTCATTTGACCATTTGATATGATTATCATCATTGTCATTACAATGTTTGTCTATTTTTTTGGTCATAATTAGATAACTAAATGATTTTTGATGGTTGATTTTATTTATTTTTTGTTGTAAGGATGATTCTTAAATAGAGACTTAACAAATGGATGGTTCAGATCATTGTTTGCATTAAGGGTTTAGCCTACATGTGATCCCTTTTACTTATTATCAAAATGAATCCCTTTTACATGTGAGATATATATGTATGTTTGTATGTCGTTTGTTTCTCGTGTGACAATGATGCTTATTGGCTCTCAACATTGTTGACTGCGTTGATTGCATGACAAGGTCAATGCGGTCAATGGCATTGATGGGTGTCTTGTATGCATGTTGCATAAGTGAAACATGGATCCAAGACAAGGATGTGCAACACTCTTCAAAGTCTTTGCTCCCCAATGTGATCAATGTCATTGTTATTGTCCGCAATGTTCTGCATGTGGAATTTTTATTGTATAATATATTCATTTATGTAGTTTCTTTTTTAATTAGTGAAAGGTTCCAGGAACTCCTTAAATTAATCTTACCAAATACTTTTTGTCTCTGTGACAGGATATATTCGGGAAGTTTCGCCTTTGGAAGTTAATTGTGTCAGTTTTGGCCTTTTCATCTACACCAGAACTATTGTTTGGACTGTATCTGCTTTATTACTTCAGGGTCTTTGAGAGACAGATAGGTTCCAATAAGTACTCGGTGAGTAATCATTTAGCATAAACTATTCATGACTTCTGCTTCGATGCCTTGTTTATTTGTTTGTTTCGGTTAAAAAAAATGCCTTATTTAGAAAACCCTTTTTAGATGTTATATCACAAATATCTTGTGCCTAAACAAAAGACTAAAACTGGGTGTCATACTTACTGTCTTGTTATGTATTGAAAATCTTTAAGAATTTCACCAGAAAAATTGTAGGGTATGTTTGGACTTTTGTGAAGGGCACCAGTTTGCTCCTATTTGGATTACATAATCAATAGATTTATAAAGCCTGTATGGATGCTTGTTAGTTAAGTATTATTCTTGTATGAGAGAGAAAGAGAGAGGCATTTTAAACATATTATTTTTAGTAACAAAAAAATAAAGGAAGCTTTTAAAGAAACAACGAATGCCAAGGGAACTATCAAGTATCAACATTACCACTATCAGCATTGCCACAACAGTACCAAGTGCACCACTTTCACGATAATCTGGCTATGAACTATTAAATTATTAATGAAACAACAAAGAGAAGGAAGTTTTGAAGAATTGCGCTGTGACTTGACAGTTTGTACAACATCGCAACAGAAATTTTGCCTCTACTGCCATTGTTGTACCACTTTTTCACCTCTTGGAGCCCACTAGAACTGTCAACATCACCATTCAACAGTAAGGTGGACACCACTTCTACTATTATTTGTTTCTTTTTTTTTTTTTTTTTTTCCATTCTGCCTAACTGCATTGTAACATGTAACATTCTGTCTTCCATTGGCCCATCAATACCACCACTTTCTGTCATCACTGGTGCTCATACCAGAAGTACCATACACCTCATTGCCACCTTTGCTGCCATTGTTCATCATAGTTGCCATCCATACTATCAAAATAATGCAAAATACCTGCCAACAACAATCCTGTTGCCAAACAACTACATTTTATATTGGAACTACTATAATCTCCACTTCCACACATGCCATGCTACAACTGCAAGTACCAACATCAAATTATCAATGTACTATCACCACCTCTGGTTGCTGCTATCTCTGTGTTTAAAGACTATCAATTATGTTTTTTTTTTTTTTTAAATTTTATGGAATAGCTTTGTTTTACTAAAGTTTCTGAATATGGTGTACTAGGGTTGTCTAAATACCTGTATAATCTTTAAAGTTTACAAACAGAAATAAGAAATTGAATTACTTTAATTGCTACTAAATGGGTAGTAACTTACAGTAATTAAATTTCAGGCAGTGGGATTTCTGGTATAATAAAATTAAATGATTTTTTCTTCTAAAATATTGCTTTCTGACCCGTTATAATTTTTACATATTCTATTTCCTTTTTCCTCATTTTCTATTGTTCTGTATTTTTTTTTTTTTAAATTCTTGCTACTTGGTTCAATTGTTTGATGCTGGTGGCTTTTGGATGATTCGGACTTTGGACATTCACTTGTTTTTCCATAGTGGTTCCAGTGGATGGAGGGGAAAATCCTAACACTTAATCAAAATGAACCTATTTTATAAAAGAAAAAAGCCACAAATATTGCTTTCTGAGCCATCAATTTTTTTATTTTATTTTATCTTTTCCATTTATTTTTCCCCATTTCTCTGTTGTTTTCCTATTCAATTTTTTGATGCTGGTGGGTTTGGTTGGATGGCCGGGAAGTTGGATGTTCACTTGTTTCTCCTTAGTGGTGCCAATGAATGGAGGGGAAAATCCTAACACTCAATCAAAATGAACCTATTTTACGCAAGTGAAAAGCCACTATCTAGAAAAACTCAAGTCCAATCTCAAAAATCATGGTTGATTCACAGAGTTTGGTGGCTGGGTGAAACAAATTCTAATATTTAGCAGCTTATATTAGAGGTGGTTCAAGGATTTCTGATTTTTCTCGTTTGGTATACGAATCATTGGTTATGTTGTTAGAAAAACCATTTTAAAGGAGTCATTGATCAGTTCTAGAAAAGGTGGATCCTTGATGATGTTTTAATAAAATGTCATGCTGGCATTTAATTGTAGCCTACTCTTCTAGGGATCGGGAATGCAAATGGCTATGACTATCTGTACCTAGAGATTGTATGCATCCCTTGTTTTATTGGCCAAAGAAACCATCCATTGTGTTGTTAACCACTTAAACAGGGAAAAATCCTCCAGTGAGTGGGGCCGGATTTCCCTTTCATTAAGTCTGATGTTGTCTTACTTTCATCATTCATCAATATAAAATATGATGGAGAATGTAAAAACTATTTTTTTTTTTTTTTGCTCTTATATATTGATTTCACTTTTAACAATTAGTCTACCTTGGTTGTGCAGGTGTTTATCTTGTACTCTGTGACTGTATCATTACTCTTTGAGGTCCTTGCTCTAGCACTCCTTAAAGGTGTGGATTATTTTTTCAGTTCTATTTCACACTCTTTCTTTATGTAAAATTATATTTCATTTCAATTGGTTTTGTTTTTTCCTGTCTCAATTCCTCTGGCTCTTTTTTTGGCCTGAATATGCTTCTGGTTTTTAGTTACCTTGTTTTCTTGCATGCACTTCTATATTTTGCATGACAGTGCCTTGATTTTTCTGGAAATGTCAAGCATTTTCCCTAATAAAGTAGACAATCATTAGTGAAAGCATGATTCTAGCAAGGCCTAGTAAGATACAGCTTCCATTATATAATAGCAATAGCGGAGCAGTGGCTACATGCATTTGGCTAGTTCTCTCCTTAATCCCCCTTTCTTCCCCATTACGTTGTCTGATATTTGTTGTGGTATGTGGAATCAGAACTCTAGTCCATTCTAATGAAAACCTGCCTATAACTTCCTGCCATATATCTTTTGGGGCTGCTCTTTATTTTGATTTGCCAAACCTCACCACCTTTTGCAGTTTCCCAAATAAGAAAAAAGGAATCTTTAATATTTTACAGAGCATGGTATACTCTATGAATAGATGGTTGTCATCTTCTTTTCTACCACGAGTGAATGCAACTCTGAATATCATGGCATCTTGACATGGGCGCCATGGCAGCATCATTGGGTGCTTGATGAAATGTCAATCTTATCCTATTGGTGTGGTTGATTAGCTGAACTGGCCCTTCTACTGTTGCCAAGTTTCATTTTTTATGATGTAGATTTCTCATACCAGAGGTTACTCATATTTGTATGGAATTTAAGGAAAAACTGTGTAGTTCAAATATTATATTGCCGAATGTTTCATTTCATGGTTTTCAGTTTTTTTTTTTTTGTTATTGTTTTTTGTTAAGTTCTATGTATTGCACTGATAAAGTTGGCATCAAATTTGCTTGTCTTTTGCAGATCCTGCAGTAAACCTAGTGACCTCAGGGCCTTATGGTCTTATATTTGCATCTTTTGTACCCTTTTTTTTTGACATTCCAGTTTCAACGCGTTTTCGTGTATTTGGTGTGCGTTTCTCGGATAAGTCTTTCATATATCTAGCTGGTCTTCAGGTAAAAAGTGTGCAATCAATGCATACCTTCTAACCATCTATGACACAGCACGTGTATGCATAGCTACTCTTTCTTTCCCCAGACACTATAATCTAATTTTGGTTTCTCTCTTGCAGCTTCTTTTATCGTCCTGGAAAAGATCGCTCTTACCAGGGATATGTGGCATCCTGTGTGGTTCCTTGTATCATCTGAATGTTTTCTGTATCCGCAAAGCAAAGGTTATTTTTCATTCTGATATTTGAAATAATAAATTTGTTTTAAAGGGATAATATTTTTTATACGTTGAGGTTCACTTATCAAAAAGAAAAACTGTGTTTATATACTTTTATTTTCTTCTGCATTGTATTTAAAGATGTAGCCAATAGCTTGGCATTCTGTTCAAACAGTTCATAATGCTTTCCTCACTGCTGTGAGCTATCTGAGATATATAATAATATAATTATGCCTTGGTAATAGAAAAGGAATCGTAACTATGTGAACTGTCATTTAAGATAAATTCAATTCCTAAATAAAGGGGATTTGATCAGTCATGTTCTCAAAATGGCTGGTAAAGTTTGGCTTTCTTAGTGTGAAATATGGTTGCTTTTCAGTGACTGGACATAAATTATGCATGCATCTCTGCATTTATTTTGGGCTTACATATGAGTTACAGATCCCACTGTACTTTCAGCCAGCAATACTTTTGCTGCTGTTCTATTACAGTAGATTCTACACATTATAACTAAGTCAATCATCTTTGTAGACTTTATACTCTGTTAAGAAAGAAACAATGGATGCATGTCTGCATGCGTGCCTTTGCACATACATGTGTCATGTGTGTCTATGTGCATGCATGTGATTTTGGAATATGATTTGGGCATCCGTTCTGTTGAGTTACCTGTGCTAATTTCTTCTTAGTGGAAGAAAGTTCTATTAAGGCATAGTGCCTAATGAGTATAGTTTTCTCTATGTTCTTCACTTTAATTTCTTACATTTAAAATAGTGTTTATAAGGTCAATTTAGTTGCCTATTTTGCAACTGAGAGATTCTTAATTAATTAATGTAATAATGGCGTGTCTTTCATATTTCAGTTCCCAGAATTCATTAGTTCTTTCTTTTCGCGGCTTTCTTTGCCATCTATGGGGAGTCCGCCAGCAGCACCTGCTAGAAATGTTGTGGGAAATGTACCATCATTCACAGCTCGGCAAGTGGAGGCAAGAATTTTCCTTTCCCCCTAAATGCATTGGAACTGCCATTTACTTTTGTACATATAAATTTTCACAATTGCAAACGTAGATGGACACCTGACTGATTCATATCTATTCTCTGTGAAATACAAAGGCTAGCTGTCAAAATATTAACTCTATGGCACGAACATGATTGGTAAAGGGTGTATACAATGCAGAACTAAACTGAGCATAATAAAATGCAAGTTTAGTCAAACTGGGGATAGGGACTAGAATGTTGCTCATGGGTGTATAGCAGTGAATGAGTTCAGTTAGCGTGGGGTTTTGTACAATTAGAGGTACATATAAAACTTATAAGTTAGGGGAACATTTATGGACTAGTATAAGGCTAGCTGTTTCCTATCACATCGAATGTTGGACGACTAATAACATGTAGACAAAATGAGGGTAGTGTAGGTGTATGTGTTAAGATAGATTAATGGTAGTAAGAAAAAAGATAGAATTAGGGATGAAATAATTTGTTCAGGTGGGTCTCACACCAACCAAAGAGGTGATGAGGGGATTTGTATAATGGTTCCAGTTATGTACAATGAAGACCTAGAAATACACAAGTGGAGAAGAGTAATTTGTGGTCAGTAATGGAAGCAATCGTCCCTACCGTCGTGTAATAAGAGCATTCATTTCTCCATTCATATTCATAGCTTTGTCTACTAAAAGAGGGTTTTAGGGAAATAATAAATAAATAGATAGGAGTAGTACTAGTATGTTTATTGAGGATGTCATGAAAATTATGAATGGCTTAAAAGTAGTAACGTTAAGACCCTCAAGTAATTTGGACAAAATGACATATAAATTCTCCATTTTGATTTTTTTTTTTTTCTGCTCCATATGGATAAAGGCTTAGTTGTTTTTGGTAAATTAATTTTGGATTCTGAGGCTTCAGTTTTCTTTGTTCATATTGTTTGCGAGTTTTTTTTTTTTTTTTTAAGAAAACAAATGCGTGGGATGGTTACAAGGGGCAGATTTAAATGAGATGATGCAATCAACTATTTCTTTCTTTTTTTTCTTTTTATTTATTATTAAAAAAAAAGAAGCTAACAAGGGAGATAGTGGATTTCACTATAACATTCTCTGAAAGTGTCACAAAGTAATGGCTTGTCATTGGGTGGCAATATATATTTATATGAAAATAGTTTTTAAAAATTGAAATGAATGCATATGAGTGCACTTATTCCTGAAGTCATTTACAATGGATACGCTTTGGGGACTTCATTTTGGTTGCAAAAATGTAGTACTCTTTTACTATAATACTATGTAGTATGTTAAGTTCTATTATGGTTTCAATTTTCCTTTGAAATCATCAGTTTCCTCTTTTTGGTTTCAGAGAAATCCTCCGTCTTCCATGCCGTCTGCCACAGAGCCAACGGAGGACTCCATTGCTACTCTGGTTTCTATGGGCTTTGATCGGAACTCTGCCAGACAAGCACTGGTGCAGGCTAGAAATGACGTAAATGTGGCCACAAACATCCTTCTAGAAGCACAGGCCCACTGATTCCTTAACTACAGTTCTGTCAAGACGAACCTGAATTTTTATGAATTCAGGAATGGAAATTCCGTCCGTATATCAGGGGGGCAAAACAAATTTGCACATTCAGAGGACTGGAATTGATGATATGCATTGAGAAATCCGTCAAGGCATTTACTGTATCATTCTCAAGGATTTCTGTTTTATTTATTTCTCTGTTTAATTTTCCTTGTAGCTATCGCGTTCAGGATATGTATTCATACACCTTTGATGCAAAAGTAGGAGGCTGTAGAATTGTTTGCATCATATTGGAAGCATGCATATTCTCTTCGAAAGAAAACCAGAGATGTACAGTTGCAATTTATTGCATTCGGACTGTTAAAATATATTGAACTCCCCATTTTTGTGTGTTTTGTTTTTGTCCTCTTTTCTTTGGCCATCAGCTTGTGCGAGTCACTTTTCTTAGATGTACAATGTACCTCTGCAAATTTTATACAGGAAGAATTTACCTGAATTTCATTTATCATAACCTAACAAGGGCAATATTTTCCTTAAAAATGAAAACAAAACAAAAAGGAAACTGGGACTTGTGAGCTCTGATCAGGACTAGTTAACGATCAAATAAAAAATTGCAGGGTAAACAAAACAAATTGAGACCCATGGAGGTAAGCATAATGCAGTTCAGTCTAGTTTGCATTACCGTAACATCTCACCATGTTCTACAATCCCCACATGAATCGAAACTGTAGCAAAACAGGATATTCATAATGGGCTCCTCTCCGGACTATAATGTGATCCCATAATGACTCAAATTTTATAATCCTATAAATTCATACCAAATACACCTCCATGACGACACAATATTCAGTCACCTAAACTAGTTCGCATTGGAAGGAACAAAGAACATCCAAATTTAAAAAACACATATCAAGGCAGTATTTTGTCTAGCTGCAGCTGCTCAATTTAGTCGTGGGTACACAGTACGCAAAAACTCCATAAAACTTAACCTCCTTTTCTTCTATGGTTGCTGATTTTTGAAATTCTACACCTTGCCAAATAGTATTTTGAGACTTTAATGATTTGAGGTTTTGGACCCAGCTCTTGAAGGAGGTTCCACTCGGGCTTTGTCTTGACAGATATTAGACGGTGCTGATGTCCACACGGCTTTTATGGAGCTGGAAGGCAGGGGTGATCCAGCTCCCACAACTGCATTGGATGCCTGACCAATTGAAGTAACCCAACCGAGCTTCACAATGTGCACAGGATAACTTGCCCTCGACTGCGCCTTCTTCAACTGGGTAATGAGAGAACAGCTAAGAAAGATTAAATTATTTGGTGTTTCTATGCCAAATCACATTGAAAGAAAGATTACATTAATGAGGATGTGGATTGACAAAAAAAACCATAAATTTGTCAGCACACTGGAACAATTTGACAGTAAGAAAAATCCATTTATAGTTGGTATGAAATTTCATGTGACAATTTGATCATATAACATGCAAGCTAAACTTATGCAACAGTACTCATCATCCAATTCTATAGAAACATTCAAAAGAATCAAAACAAGTCTAAAGAACAAAAGGTCTATAAATAAGGAATTGATAGATGTAACTTTACCTGCTGTCATCCACCTTAGAGGCTCAACAAAAATGGATGAACATTCAGAATCCTCAGACTTATTATATGCGTTGCTACTCTTTCGCTTGCGCCACTGGAAAGATGTCTCACCCTCACCTGGAATGTGATCCACAACATTGTCCTGCAATGCAACAACTCTTCGGCATTTCTTGCAGCGGTATGCAGGTGTACCAGTTTTACCTCCATTTGGAGCTGCTTCTACTTCAGAGGAAACTGCACTAGGCAACCCGGGATCTGCCCCAAATTTAGAACTGTCTATTTTCTCCCCACGATAGAATGATTCACCTGAAAGGATGGCCAAAAATTCTTCAATTGCAGTGAAACAGAATTGACATTTGCCACTAATATTAAGAACTACCACTAAAAATGAGCAAAGACTGAGTCAAAATGTCCCCTGTGCTGAGCCAAATCATTTTTCATGTAGCAAATAAACATAAGAACATTGCCATGTTGTTGCTATTCCGTCCCTGTTCCAGTATGCATTTCTTTTTCTTCTGCTAAAATGTTACTCAGGGTAGAGGAGCATGGGTACTGTTGTAGCAGTTCTAACAAGTTAATTAGGTTTTTTTTTTTTTTTTTTGGCTGGGGAAGTTAATTAGGCTTTGTGAGTCCTTTAAATGTTAGTTTTCCTAAGTTAATTTGACGGTTTGAGATTATTTTTATTTGAAGGGCTAGGATTCAACTATATTATTAGGGTTTATGTCATTTCATGGATAGAGAATAAAACTAACTTGTAGAGAATCTTTTTTCTGGATTATTATTAAAATTAGTAAAACCAAAATTTATTCCGACCATCCCACTTCTGAAAAAGACATTCATTGAGCAATAACCACTCAACCAGCTGAGCAATTCCGAGCATCCCACTTCCAGGTTTTATCAGCTGAAAAAACTCGACTCAGTTCTCTTGAACTATTTTCTTTAACCTATAAATAATTAAGCTAAAATTCTGCTGAACTACCCCATGATGCTAGAAAAATGTCTCATGGGTCATTCTTGTAGAATATATTTCTTTCAATTGTTCAAAATACTTGGCTTGACCCATTAACGGTCTTACTTCAATGAAAATGTGACCAATTAGGCAAGCCAGTGCTCCTCAATAATTTTTTTAAAAAATAAGTATATCATAAGAATTAGGCTACCTTCTTAGGAAATGTGACCAATTAGGCTACCTTCTTAATAAAGTTTTTGAAATAACTATAAAATGAGACTCAAGAAAAGCCTATACACAACAATGCTTGTCAGTTGACAGCATAAGAATTATAGCGTAGTCTATATGTCCCATGGAACACTTTTATAAGCTCATATACTACCAAACTTCGACAAACTGAAATGTATGATATATCAATTAATATCCCTTAACTCAGAATGCTCAAGTGGGAAATTCGGAAATAAGAGTGGTGGGGGGGGGGGGGGGGGGGGGTGGAGAAGAAAAACTCGTACCCAATACTTTCAGTCGGAAACACTTATATATGGGGCTGGCATGATCAACCTTGAAGCCCATTTCCTCAAACATTTTTAACTGCAATGGAATGTAAAATTTAAGATTAGAAGAAAGTAATGTTATTTTGTACATAAAGTGATATAGGAGTGTGTTGCATTACCTGATCTAGAAAACCATCATTGGGGCAAACAGACTCACAGCTTTGCCGCAGGGATCCTAGTGCATCTGTAGGAATGTATAAGACGAAAAAAGGGGTAAATACTGAAGCAATTAAGTGCTTCTTCTAACCCACACTCCCTCTCCTTTTTGTTCAATTACTGAAGCAAATTTTCTTTTTCATTCAAGTTATAAAAGCTTGTTAACACTACTTTAACTTATATAAGATTGTTAGCACTACTTTTAGTATAAATCTGATAAAAACAGCTATCTTGAATGCATAGGAGGAAAAAATGTAGTGTAAAGACTCAAGCAATTAAGTGTTTGTAACCTTCTCTCTCTCTCTCTCTCTCTCTCTCTCTCTCTCTCTCTCCCCTTTTTTTTGAATTCATTTGCTTAGGAATTTTTTTTTTCTTTTAAAGCTATATAAGAAGATTAAAAAAAATTACTTATAATCTATATCTTATAAAAACAGCTATTCATACAGCATAAGAGGAAAAGAAAAAAAGAGTAAAATCTCAAGAAAATAAGCATCTGTAACACACTTCTTTTCACAAAAAGCATCTGTAACTCACTCCCTCCTCTCCTTTTTGTTGAATATTGCTTAGCAAATTTTCTTTCAAAGTTATATAAGCATTTCAAAAATTACTTTTATCTAAATCTGACGAAACAGCTATTGGGATATCCAAAATATAACAGCTAAGCATTAGCCAATTTTGAGACTCACAATACATAAAACAAGCAATGATTTGTTCACACCTTCTTGAGATAAATGTTCTGTCCTCATCAGATATGCTGTAATGATAGCTGCACTGCAACGAACACGCAAAGAAGGGTGTAAACCCTTTAAACTTGACAACTCAGAAAACTGGAAAAGCTATATAATATGGGTCTGTTCTGACAATTTCTGACATATATTAGTACAACTGATATTATTCTAATTAAGAAAGAAAAGCCATCCTACTTTATGCACTTGAGTTTATTGAACACTGCCAAATATAATAAAGAATAGAAACAAAAGCTTTGCAACTTATGAAATACAACTACAACTTCGTTGTTAAAAAAAAATAAGCATGCATGCAAACATCCAAAGTTATGACCTAGAAAATATGCATGCATGCATTTCAAAAACCTTTCCTTCCCTTTTCTTAGAATTTGAAAGATGAGTCAAATATATTTGCGCAATATATAATATTAGATTTACTCAATTTTAAGGGAGAACTTACTTTATGAGGTCATTATGAAGCAACAATATTTTTTTTTCTTTCTAATAATCAGTCATATTGTTTACGCTGGTAGATTTCAATAAGTTCCCTTTACATGATAAACCTCAGTTGCTATGCAGAAACTAAGGACATTTTTGCATTGTTTGGATATTGCAAAGACACATCCAAAATATAATTTTTTTTTTTATAAGAACATCCAAAATAAAATCACTTCCGCAATTGCATGCAGACAAAAAAGTTATCAAACTTGGTAATTTAAATAATTCTTTGGAATTTTTAAAATCCCACAGTAGTGAAGCTCAACAAGTACTTGGGGTCAAGAGAAGTGGTAAAGAAGTTTCAATGGATTTATAAATCACATGAATTTGATGTGCAACTTCTCTCTGAAGGTAAATTATTTTCTATATAATCTGTTTCTAGTTAAATATGTATACATAATAATTTTGCAACTTCCCATCCACTTCAAAAAATTTATGATGTGTGTATTGTTAATTTTAGCCTTTCTTGAGTTTGAGAGCAATATAATTCTCTTTTACTAAAGTAGGCTCGGATTATTAACCATCCTTTGTACTTTCTTTGCTTAATACTATTTTAAAATTGTAATTTTTCTTCTTAAAAAAATTTAAATTAAATGTAACTAATGGGGAACATAATAAAGGTCTTCATACTTACTTAAGCTGTAGGCAGAACAATGGAATTTAGGCTTATTTTACTAAGGTTTTTATTATTAGAAATTTGGTATTTAATAATTGTTATTTTTAAGAAAATGTGGGAATTTATTTTTTTTAATTGTGGACTACCTATATATTCATAGGTCCTGTTGTAGTTGGATTTTTGTATGACATATTGATTGAAAGTTCAGACCTAAAGTTTAGTACTTTACTGTGCCTTTGTTTCTCTTTCACCTTCTATCTAAACTAATCCTTCTTCTTCTGCTCTTCTATTTCTTCTCTCCTCAATCTCCTCTCTCTTCTTCTTCTCTTCTTTCTCTCCCACTTTTCTTTATCTCTCATCAGTGAAAAATTTAATTCTTGTCATTTGATATTTCTCAGAATATTGTAATTCTAAATTATTAGAAGAAAAAATATATAAAAGCTTCAAGAGCATTAGAGTGGTTGGTGAAACAGTTGACCATTACTAAGACAATCGTTGATATGCTCGTGTACTGGAAGACAAGAAGAGGGAAACAAATATGCAAAAGTAGTGTGAATTGGCGGTGAATGAATTGCTGTAGATATGCTTGAGTGCCGAATTTCTATTTCCGTCAAGGGTATCTTTGGAGGTAAATGAATATGCAGACATTATGGAGCCAAGCTCACATGAGTTAAGCTTAAACTTATCCCATGGTAGGTTTTCAATAGGATGATTGTGGGAAATTTTGAATGTTTTTTTTCCCTATTTTGAATGTTTTTTTCAGACCTTTTAAAATTGAAGTCCTAGTTCCTTGTATGTCCGGTTAGGTTAGTATAGTTCATACATAATTGAATGCTGCACAGCAAATTTTTTCCCCTTGTATAGTAAAATTCAGTGAAAACATCAGTAACAAAAAAGTGAGAAAGTGAGAAAACAATAGAAATTAAAACTAAAATGATAATTAAAGTGAGAAAATAATATGCACCTTCTAGACACGCCAGCAAAGCAATGCACCAAAACAGACCCTTCTTTTCTACTCTTATCAATGAAATCCAAACACACATCCAAATAATCCAACAAATTTTCACTCTCCATATCTCTGAGTGGAACCCCCATCCTCACCAGCTTCAAATCCTTGCCTGCATATTCCAACAAGTACAACAGCTTATCGGAAGCCAAACCACTCTTCGCCCCATCATCACCAGAACCATCCTCAGAACCCGACCGGCCGACATAGACCTTCTTGATTTCCTTCGTCGGAATTGTAAGACCTTTTCGCCATTCCGAGAAAAATGATATTGACGCCGAGCTCAGAACTGACAGAATGTGTGTGATGTTGTTGGTGCTGCCGTTTTGGAGAACCTCTGCTGCATCGCTGATGTTGCCGATGAATAGATTCTCGCGAACCAGGTACGGCATGACCACTGACAAAAATGGATTGGTTTTTCCCAAACCCTAGATTACCAAAACAAGAAATTCTTTGTTATTCCCCTTTTTCAATGGAATTTTGATTGAAAAAACGACGATCGAGCTCTGTTCGGTTTTGATAAAAATCGGAGATGTTCGAACCTGGGAAATCGGAATATTCCGTCGACGAAAGCTTTAGCTCTTGTTTTCCCTCTCTCTCTCTGATCAGCTTCCTCCTGTCACAGTCACTGGTTTTATATAGTGTTCTCCGCACGTGCGAGTAACTGCTAATGCCTAATGGAGAGTAGGCACGTGCGGGTGTTTTATAATTTATACGATGAAAATGAAATTGGCTTTCCAGGTGTCCAAAGTCAAAAGCTGGATGAGGCTGCGTGTGCTGACGTGGAAAGATAAGCACCGTCACTTTGGTTGACTGATTGAATGTGTTCCGATATTAAGGGGACGTAGCTAATATAAATTTATAAAGACTTTTTTTAAGAGACAAGATTTTTACAAAATTTATAAATAAAAATTTTACAGAGTTTCACAAGATTTATAGAAAGTTATAAGAAAGAAATAAAATTTATAATGACTTTAAAATACATATAAAAATCTATCAAAATCATTAAAAATTCATCATTAAATGGATTTCATAAAACTCAATGACTTTTAAAATATACATAGACTTTTATGTACATTTTAAAAGTGGTTAAAAGTTTTAATTGAATAACACATGACTTTTATAGACTCTTTAAAATTCTTACTTGAATACATATAAAATTTTACGAATTCTTTAAAAGCCTTTAAAAATTTTAATTAAATACCATATAACTTTTAAACTCTATAAAATTTTTTTAAAATCCATATACAATACACCCTACTAAATTAGGCAATCAAAACTATAGAAGTGGAACCATTTGGTTGGAGCATATCCAAAATTGTTTCGTTTGATTCAGTTTTGGGCTTCCTTTTTTTTTTTTTTTGCCAGGGGCCCGAAACTTTGTTAAG
>QANW01007622.1:500105-529197 GCA_003254865.1 Dryas drummondii | reverse complement strand
CCCACCCCTCCCCCCACCCCAGTCCCGTCGCACACCCCTGCCTCTCTGCCCAGCCCCGTCGCACCAGTCCAGTCATGCCCAGTTTTCTATTTGAGTTTGTGGGCAGATTGTTTGGGTTGAAGAAGAGCACTTTCTACAGCCATACGTGATGATTTGATAGCAACTCATTTTTTCTACTCAACATTACTTTAATCCTTCCGGAAACGACAAAAAGAAGAAGGAAAAAACATCACCCTCAGTTGAACATTGACTTCACTCAAAACAAAAGAAATCAAGTTGAGAATATTGGTAAATATCAAATCTTATAAACAGTAATCAAGACTCAAGATTAATCCCAGCCCCAGCCCCTCCCTTCCCCTCCCCGCCCTGCACCCCTTACCCAAAAAAAATTTTATTTTTATTTTTTAAAATTTTTTAAATTTGTTTATTAAAAAAAAATTTATTATTTTTTAAATTTAAGGAAAAGACGAAAATACCCCTGCTATTTTGACAGAAAAACTAATTGAGATACTATTTTGACACAAAATGAAAGTTGAGGTACTTTTTTGCAAGGTTTTAAAGTTGAGGTACTAAATTGATACAAAATAAAAGTTGAGGTACTTTTTTGCAAGGTTTTAAAGTTGGGGTACTAAATTGAAACAACATATAAAGTTGAGGTACTAAATTATAATTTGCTCTTTGTTAAGCCATAGCATAGTCTAATGGGTTCAAAGGCTGATATTGTCTAATTTTAAGACCTCAAACATATTTTAAGCATACAAACACAAAATCATCATCTAAATTCAAAGAAATAATATTATATTAATTTAATATAAATGGTTGGTTTAGGGCCCGTTTGGCACTGCTTCTTAGAAGCACTTTTATTTAATACCGCTTTTGTCAGAAGCGCTTATGTTAAGAAGCACATATAAATTTTTATAAAACTTCTAATTATAACTTGTCAGGTGCTTCTCAAAAAACCCCTTAGAAGTGCTTTTATAACTCAAAAGCACTTCTAATTATTTTTGCCAAACGTTATCAAAAGCGCTTTTACTAATTTGAAAGCGCTTTTGACAATTTTAAAAGCAGTTCCAAACGGGACTTTAGTTTGATTTAACCAATGTTTTGAAGTATGGTAATCGGGCGATAACCAATTTGAATTGTATGATGCAATTCAATTAAACCGCTCAATAAAAAAAATATTAAAAAAATGGATCCAAAGTTCGAATCGGTATTTTGGGTTACTAGTACATTGGATCAAATTTTAATTTCAAACTTAATTGTAACAAATTAAATGTAAATTACCAATACTTGATTATAAAATGATCTTATATACCTAAATTAAAAGTAAGGAGTCAAGAACCAGACTACCAAACTATAGGGACCAAAATAGTTATTGGGCTAAAATAAATGCGTCCCTCAATTAAGCCGTTCTCTTCTGACATGGGCATCACACATTCACACTTGTAAAAAATTGACCACTGTAGAAATTTTGTTTCTTCAAGTATCACAAAATAATATCTGAAAATTTGGGAAATTTTCTTTCATGATATCCTTTCTTTTGATTTTGTAGTATGAAAGGTGTTTTATGAAAGAAGCTTGTGTAAGACCATCCACAATGGTGAGAGTGAGTAATTTGTGGCCTGAATAGTGTTTTTGTGGCCTAAAAAGTGTTGAAAGTGAAAGTAATCTATGCTGAAGCTGAAGTGGTGCTGAGAGTAATATAGTTGTACCTAATTAAATTAAGTCAAATTTAGATTAAGTGATGGTTAAGTTATAATTTATAACTTAAATATTTATAAAAATTATATCATTGATTTTATTTTAAAGAGATCTTTAATATATTGAATATATTTGAATTTATAATTATATTACCCAGTTATAATTTCTATATTTTTTCTCCACTAACGGTTTTTTAAGTTTTTTGGTATTTTTTTAATATTTGAAATGCATAAAAATGGTAAACACAACACGATTTATTATATTTCATAATACGAACGACCACAAACATATAAAGAAAACCACATTAACAACTAAAGATTAGAACAAGTACATAAAATTAACAACAACAACAACACCCAACAACAAAGAAACAATGATGAAATAACAAACACAATTTTTATTGGTTCCCACGAGTGGTCTCGGGCGAATCACGGGCGTTCACGTAAACATTATTATATCCTTCCCAAAATGAGGTGTAAATGCTCAATCTATAGGAAAAGTGATGAAACAACCGTTTGAAATTTTTAGTTAATTTTTTTTATTTCTTTTGTATTTTTTAATATTAGTATTAACTTGTTAACTAGTTAGCTAGTTTAATTAAATTTAGAGTATTTTTAATGAAATAATTAGGTAAAAAATAAATCAAATAAGTGATTGCACACCAATACCCATGTATAGTTAAGTGGGTGATTTACTTACATGTACTTAACAAATATAATTTTATTTAAAAATAAATTGGTGAAATAAAGGAATTATCCCAAATAATTTAGAGAAACACTTGAATATACACCATAAAAGCAAATTGACACGAAATGGTATATATATGTATATACGAGCGATATCTCTGAAAAGAATGGTATATATATATATTTGTTTGATCAAAGTTAGATAAGCAAATGATTTTTTATTTGACTAATTTTTTATAAGGATGATCTATAAATAGAGGCTTAAAAAATAAATGTTCGGATTGTTGAAAAACTACATGGAGTGGGCCTATTTGCCCCATTTCACATTTAATACTAAATATGAAATCTCACACTTAAAGCTCCATATATATATATATATAAGAGAAGTGCTCTAAAACCAACTAGTTAGCAAGTTAATACGAAGCTAACCATGCTTTTGGGACCACTACATAACTAATTTTATAATCCGAACCGTCAATTATTTAGGTCGTACTTTAAAGATCATCATTACAAAAAATCAACTAAATCGGAAATCATTTAATCATATAATTGAGATCAAATAAATAGACAATCAGTGTTTTCGATAAAAACATATAAATAGTTGTTGTTATAATCAAATGACTAAGGGCCAGTTTGGTATTGCTGTGAGAAAAAACAGCTGTGAAGTAAAACAGTTGTGAAGTAAAGTCAGCTGTAAAGTAAAGCAGTTGAGTGTTTGGTAAATTATGTTTTCAAAAGTGTTGTGAGTGCAAAAAACAGTATCAAAACATTTGGTAAATGTTAATATAAAAATGCTATGACTGTGTATAATTACTAAAATGGATATGATGCTGAAAATGCATTTCACTTATTTGTTTGGTAAAAATAATATATTTTTTTACTTGTTTTTGAAAGTTTTGACTACAAATTTTTATTAGCATTTATTTTTCTAAGAACAACATTAATAAATAAGTATGCCTATTATTTTTTTAGGTATATTATAATTTTAATCCTATAAATAAAATATCATAATTAATTATCACAATATAAAATATAACTAACAATGGACATATTTTTTTAATTTAAAATAAACAAATAAAAATTATAGAAATCAATGAGGGTATTATGGATAAAATAAAATATTCATTGTTGCTGTGAGTCACTGCAGCTTTCAAAAGCACCTAGAAACCTGCTTTCTGTTTTTGTTGTGGGGAGTTGAGAATTGTGGGGAAAAACAGTTTTTTATTTTTTTACCAAACACCAAAACTGCTGTAGGTGATTGAGAATTATCATCTACAGCAGCTTTTGGGTCCTTCACCGCAATCCCAAACGGAGCCTAAATGATTTTCGAATTTGAAGATTTTTTACAGTGATGATCTTTGAGATAGGGCCTAAAAAATAGATGGTTCGGATTTTGAGATTACATTGTGTGGTGGACCCAACATGGTGGTTAGCTTTGTATTAAATTACTAACTAGTTAGTTTTAGAGCATTTTTGATATATATAATATATATATAAAAATAAGAATGCTCTAAAACTAACTAGTTAGTAAGTTAATAAAAAAATAACTACCATATTAGGCCCACCACAAAATGTAATCTCAAAATCCGAACCGTCCATTTTTTAGGCCCTATTTCAAAGATCATCTTTGTAAAAAATCTCCAAAATCAGAATTCATTTAGCCATTTGATTATAATAACAATTATTTATATGTTTTTATCGAAAACATTGATCATCTATTTTTTTTATCACAAGTAGATAACTAAATGATTTATGATATAGTTGAATTTTTACAAAGATGATCGTTGAAATAAGGTCTAAAAAATAAACAGTTCGGATTATAAGATTAGTTATGTGGTGTGCCCAAAAGTATGGTTAGTTTCATATTAATTTACTAACTAGTTAACTTTAGAGCACTCATATATATATATATGTATATGCGATATCTCTAGCAGTATTCAAATTTACACAACAATAGCTCCTTCAGAAATAGATCAAAAGAATATTTAATGGACTTATAATTTCACTATGAATATGTGTGTATGGATATGTGCGTACAAGTAGTATTCCATGCCTAATTCTCTCAAATATTACAAACAATTATTTGGTTGTACAATTCCAAAAGCCTTTCCATTTGCGTTGTTACAATATGATTGAACCACTTTATTCTGACAAGTCAAATTCACATTTTCGAGTCTTATCCCGTTGCATGGATTTGTAGTACTACAATCAAATTTTATTGCGACTGATGTTGCTGAAGTTCCACGAATGTTCTGATACAAAACGTCACTAATTTTCACGCCAGATACCTATAAAACAATATATCGAAATGAACTTGAGAAATTAAGTAAATATATACGTTTCCAATGTTTTATGATAATGCAAGGTATATATATTAACTCCATCAAAAATAGAATGAAAATTAGACTAGATCGATTTCCAACTTTAATAAGCTTAATTAATTGGGGTTGTGGTCAACTTAACCGTTCCTACATCGAACATCTAGTGAAACCAGCAATGGTCAACTTTGTTACCTGACCAGGGCAATTGAGGTTGTGCGGGCAGTAATTTTGGTCAATTACAATGGGGTTTTGTACATTATTCATTACGACATCAAGGAATTGGACTCCTTGTAGAAACCCTTTACTGCGCCTAGCCCAAGACCATTTGTTGTACCAGTGAAAATTGCATTTTTAACAGTCACATTTTGGACTCGTTCCTCTTCCAAGTCTTTCGCCAAGTTCCCAATGCTGCAATATTCACCACACGTACCAATGCATATATAAGCCAACACTAATTATATCAAGGAGTTTAATTAATTAAGAGGAAAATACTATCTAGCTTGTAACCTACTCATATGACGTACGTAGATGTACAAGTTTTTCAAGAGGTATATATAAAAAAAATCGAACCTAATGCCGTGGCCAGGTCCACATGAAATGGCTTGGATCCACAAGTCCTTGGTTCCGGGGCCAATTGAGACACAATCATCCCCAGTTTTGATGGAGGTGTTGAAGATAGAAACATTTCTGGACAATTGGACATGGATGCCATCCGTGTTTGGGCTATTGCCAGAGGCACTGACTTTGTCCAACCGAAGGTATCTAGGCTTTTACTCGTATCAACCCTATTTGGGTTTAATTCATGAAATTGGGCATGCATGTGTTTAATTTTAGCTGAAACATGAAGAAATGAAGTTATTTACAATATATATATTGAGTTTGGTTTCTGAAACAGTTTGAGTTCATATATACTAACTTATGATTAATTGTATCAAAAGAATGTATTGTACACGTATCTATGACAGTATTCAAATCTACAAAACATTCAACTACTTTTCTATTAGAATAGAACAAAAGAATATTACATGTAGTACAAATAATTTCACTACCTATATATGTGTGTATAGATCGATATGTACAGATCGAATATGGAACATACCTATAATTTCACGAGCCAATATGTGTGTATGCATATGTATAAGTATTTCATGTCTAATTTCGTTTTGACTATTACAAACAACTATTTGGTTGAACAATTCCAAACGCCTTCCCATTTACATTGGTACAATATGATTGAACCACTTGATTTCGGCAAGTCAAATTCACGTTTTCGAGTCTTATCCCACTGCATGGATTTGTTGCACTACAATCAAACTTTATTGCGACGGATGTTGCTGATGTTCCTCGAATGTTCCGGTATAATACATCATTAACTTGCAGTCCGGATACCTATTGAAACAATATATGAAAATGTACAATTGAGATATTATGTCTAAGATCGATACATTTCCAATTTCTAGTACTTAGAAATACTAATTATGGAGGAGATAGAGTGAATTAGTTTCATACCTGACCAGGGCAATTGATGTTGTGTGGGCAGTAATTTTGGTCAATTAAAATGGGGTTTTGGACATGATTCATTACGGCATCAAGGAATTGAACTCCTTGCACAAATCCCTTGCTCGGCCTAGCCCAAGACTTTATCCTCAGCCCATTTGTAGTACCAGTGAAAACTGCATTTTTAACAGTCACATTTTGGACTCCTTCCTCTTCCAAGTCTTTGGCCAAACTCCCAATGCTGCAAACCACAATAATACCCATTCATATATAAGCCAACGCCACTTATATATATATATATAAGTTGAGGTATGAACTTGTCCGGGCCCACACGAGTCGTTTTGTGTCGATCCGAACCGTTCGCAAGGATCATCTTCATTGATAGATCATCCTTGCAAAAAATTAGCCCAATCGGAAATTATTTGCCTATCTAACTTTGATAAAACAAATAGACGGTTTTATCGAAAATATTTGGTTCGTCCATTTATTTGATCAAAGTTAGATAGGCAAATGATTTCCGATTTGGCTAATTTTTTGCAAGGATGATCTATTTATGGAGATGTAAAAAATGAACGGTTCGGATTGACACAAAAAGACTCGTGTACGCCCCAACAGGGTATACCTCAACATAAATAAGTTGAGGTATACCTCAACTTATTTATGTTGAGGTATGACCTTGTTGGGGCGTACACGAGTTGTTTTGTGTCGATCCGAACCGTTCGCAAGGATAATCTTCATTGATAGATCATCCTTGCAAAAAATTAGCCCAATCGGAAATTATTTGCCTATCTAACTTTGATAAAACAAATAGACGGTTTTATCGAAAATATTTGGTTCGTCCATTTATTTGATCAAAGTTAGATAGGCAAATGATTTCCGATTTGACTAATTTTTTGCAAGGATGATCTATTTATGGAGATGTAAAAAATGAACGGTTCGGATTGACACAAAAAGACTCGTGTACGCCCCAACAGGGTATACCTCAACATAAATAAGTTGAGGTATACCTCAACAGAAGGAGCCTGTATATATATATATTAAGGGTACGTTTTAATTCATAGGAAAATACTATTTTGTAACCTAGCTAGCTTCATAGACAGATCGACATGCATATATATGATGTATAAGTGAACGTGAAACTAGCTTAATTATACATTGATCATGCAAGAGCTTTATATAAAATCTAACCTAACTCCATGGCCGGGTCCACATGATATGTGTTCGATCCACAAGTCCTTGGTGCCGGGGCCAATGGAGACACAATCATCTCCAGTTTTGATGGAAGTATTGAAGATTGAAACATTTCTTGACAATTGGACATGAATGCCATCAGTGTTTGGGCTATTGCCAGCAGCAATGATTTTTACTCCTTGCATGTAAACATTTTGGCAGCCATTTATAACAATGTGGAACATCTGGCTGTTTAATGACATGAGTCCGTTGATGCGAATGTTCTTGGAGTTCGTAAAACTCAGACTCTGCATCAAAAACAAGTAGTAGTCCGATTCTTAATTAATATCAATATATAGGAAACTCAAATAAATTAACAAGAGAAGATGATCGAAGAGATCGATTTGGTCTAACCGTGGCTCCGTTGGGACAATTGGCGGCCCCAGATAATTTGCAAGCCCACAAGGCAGAACCTTTGGCATCAAGAGCGCCTCCAACAATTGAAACACCAGTAACTCCTTCAAAGCTGAGCCAGTTGTTAGCTTGGCCTAGGATTCGATAATCGGAGGAAGCTATGAGTGTCCCATCAATCCGAAAAGTGATATCTTGGGTTTTGCAGTTGCCACCTTTAAAGGCCACAGAGCCAACCAAATACCTCCCTTTTGGTATATATATGATGTTAGTGGAATTGGCAGAGGCACAAGCTGCAGCCCATGCATCCAGAAAAGCTTGGGTGGAATCCTTTACACCATTCGGCTTAGCTCCAAAGCTCATGACATTGTAAATTGTAGCAGTAGCCTCATCAGCAGAAACAACAGACGATTGGTGCAAAATATATAATATGAACAATGAAAGTGTGCAAAAACAACGAATTGTAAACTTGACCATTTTTTGGTATTTTCTGGGTGAAGTTGAAATTAAGGTTGAATGTTGGAGGAGGAGTAGTACGTTGAAGAAGCTGTAAGTTAAGAGCTAGGACGATGGAGAATGGGTGAAGAATGCAGGTGTATGTATCGTTTGTATATATACTAAATAGGGTACATGCATATATGCAATAACAGAACATATAATTATGGGATATCGTTATATATATATATCATATTATATTATACCAATGATGAGTGATGTGGGTTTTAAGAAATGACTGTATACGGATGAAATGCATGCACATACATGGAAATTAATCAGAAGAAAGCTGCGCCGGAATTAAGCCCCATTAATTTTAATTTGATGGCCACTTTTTTGTGTTACTTAACTTAGCTCCTAATATAAATGACTGCATATATACAGATTACTACAAACTAAGAGATATACATATATATATATATATGCGCGTTTGCTCAACTACTGCGTCTGCTGCTCGTCTGAAATTGCTTACTGTTTAAGCCTTGAGTTATACGTGAATTTTATAACTAACAATCATGGTTTTAAGTCTATTTCATTATTCAATCGCAAAAAAAAAAGGCTATTATAATATTGCATATCATGATAAATAATTAATTGGCAAAAAGTAGTTATGAAGCAGTCTAGTACTTAATTGGATATGTTTTTTGTATTTTTAGGCCGTTGACTTGTACATGTATCAATTCATCCCACGCGGTGTACTCAGTTTATGATCACTGGATTGCTTCGAGGGCAGACAAAATGAGGTGGCGGTGGCCGCTAAAGATGAGGTGAATTGTGGAAGGTTTGAGGAGTGCATTGTGGTGGTGAGGGTTTTGGAAAGTTAATTAACACCAGTGGAGTAGTGGGTGGGTCTGAGAGTCTCAGATTCAAAATTTTAATTGTTAGGCATTGAGTGGCAGAAGACGTTTAATTTGGAGGTTTTAAGAAATTGGGGTTATCCACCCTATAAGATTTAACACGATCATTGGACTGTATTTTCAAAACAAGTACTGCTATTTAGCCCATTTTAATCCTTTTGTATTTGCCAAATACAAAAGGATGTTTGTGTAATTAACACGTGAAAGTGAAATTACGTACAGCCAAATAATATTTAATCACTATATGGATAATTATCATAATTTAGTCTTCTGTTGACTTTCATCATGAAGAATTATGTGCAATCAGTTTAGAACCTTAGGTGTTTATGAAAATTTCAAAAATATACGGCCTAAATTATAAACCCCCTAAAGCTCAGAGTGTTTGTGTAATTAATCCTAATTTCTGCCCTCAATATTGTGCATGGAATAATATTCACTGTTTAATTCACACATTTAGGAGTGAGATGGTTGTTGCTCCATGGCTTTGTTAGCTCCATAGAGTAGGCCACTAACGCACTGAGGCTATGCCTAGAATTAGATTAGATTCGATAAATGTCTAATCTAATTAAAAGTTAAAACTTCATCCTCTTTTTTCAAGTTAAAAGTTCTATGTTTGAATAAAGAATGCACATAAATTTAGCAATTTATCATATCCAATCCAATCCAATTATCGGCATCAAAAGACCTAAGGTTTTCTCTTATAAACATGAGATACATAAACACCATAAGTCAGACAAAAAAAAAAGAATAAATAAATAAACATCATAAGTAGATGACATTTGAGCCATTCAAACACATTTTATCTAATTTAAAATCTTGCAACCCAACTGCTCAAATCTCAATGCTTATGCATCTCATCCTTCTAAGAGAGAATTTCCTAACACACGTGTAGTCCCACCGTCAACAGGACCCAGAAGCTTAAGCAATACAATGCAATAAAGGCATGAACAAAGATGATCGTGTTGAGGATCAAGCTAATAGTAGAAGAGATAATAACGTGAATATAATGTACAACTGTATCACGTTGAGCAAACAACGTAGTAAATCCATACCTGTGCATTACAAAGTTAATTTGACTTACTTTAGTTGACACGAATTCAAAAAGTTAAAACAAATCCATAACCACAAATTAATGGGTACAAGAATAAAGTATAAAGATTTGTGTGCATAATCGGATGCTAAACAAAACACTAAATATATATTCAGCACAAATGCCATGGTATACTACCTACTGTTAGTCCTTTAGTTTCACTGGGAAGAACTGAAAGAAGCAATTGCATACATTTCCTGCTGCAAAAGAAGGGCATCAATAAATACATCCAGATTCTCTCCCTGCATCACATCACTTATTGAATGATGGGTGATGCCAACACGATGATCAGTTACACGTCCTTGAGGAAAGTTGTATGTACGAATGCGTTCAGATCTGTCCCCACTACCAATCTATTCAAGGTGATGAGCTCCATATCAATCTTGAAAGTCAGGGCCAAAAGCAACTATATCAATTTACAATTATCACATATTAGTCATACCTGCTGTGATCGAAGTTTTGACCGATTGATCTGAAGCCTAGACCTTTCCATCTCATATAGCTTTGCACATATCACCTTAAGTGCCTTGGTCTTGTTCTACAAAGGAACTCAAAAATTGGAAAAGAGTAAGGGAAAGAAAAAGAAAAGAACAAAGGCAAGGAAAATAACCAAAACAACACTGAAAAAGAAATAACGAGCCAAAAGATTGCTTGAATAAGAGATAGGTCTACAATCAAAATTTCATAACTGAACAATATATTCCGATGTGGCAAAAGAATATGGAGAATGACTGTCTAATTTCCATAGCCATGAATAACTAAATCCTAAATAAGGCAACAACAAACCATGCCCATGCCAACTTTAACCAGTATATACTTGTCACATCCTACGAGCATCAGAGCTTTTCAGAGAAGGTGGGGCATGTTGAGAATCCCATGTTGATTGGGGAAAATAACATATAAATTTTTCAAGGTTAAGACTAAGTTGATTTTAAGTTGAGAAGACAAGAGCAAAACAATGGCACATCAATCAGTGAATGGCACATCAATCAGTGAATTTTTCCTATAAAATTTCATAAATGAGCAGCAAACATTGTCAGTTAAGAACATGATGTAGTGACAGCTAATATAATTACTGTATGGTTCAGGAAATAGACTTTTATCTATTTCTGTATTGACAAAATTATCAATTCCAAATAATGAAAGAAAAAGGATAGTTATAGTCCAAAGCTTGAGGACACCAAAACTGCAATTTAGTTGCAAAATGTTTGGTATCATATACCATATGTTGGGATCGTTCATCTTGTATGGCTACAGTCATGCCAGTTGGAATATGAGTTACTCTAACAGCACTGTTGGTGGTATTTGCATGCTGACCCCCTGAACCACCAGATCTATAGGTATCGATCCTCAAATCTTCGTTTCTCAAGTGGACATCTACCTGCAGCAGTCCAAAATACATATGATCAGAGAAAGTAATAAGACAAATTCGTACTTTGTCCTACACTGACAAAAGAAGTTTTGTGTAATGTCAAACCATGTGAAAGGAAAAAGTACTTCTGTCCAAAAAATAGATGCTGGATCCAATAATATGTAAAATAAATAACATATTCAGTTCAGACTCAGAAAAGGTTAGAACCTCATCAGCTTGAGGGAGGATAGCAACAGAAACAGCACTAGTGTGAATGCGTCCAGACTTCTCTGTCACGGGAACTCGCTGTCAAAAGAAAACAGTGAGTAATTTCTTGTCTAGGGGCAACTATAAATAATGTGTTGAAAAGGTGGGAAAGAAACCTGTACTCTGTGAATACCACTCTCAAATTTAAGTTTCCCATAAACATCAGCTCCTGAGATTGCTGCACTAGCTTCCTGGAAAGAAGATACAATCAAAACTTAAAAATACATACTAGGAAGTAGCACTTCGCATCAGTCAGCAGGTGCCAGGTGGTGAATCCTATACTATACATTAGCTCTAAAAGCCCCTGCCTTAGATTGGGTGTATAAATATGTGATTCAGATATTGTACATTTGTACAAGGATGGAAATCACACTGCACACCTTATATCCTTTAAGATCAGACTCGGTTATATCCACCACTTCAAACTTCCAGCCTTTATTGTGTGAGAATCTCTCATACCTGTAGTAAATTGTTATCCAGAAAAGGTGAGAATCTCAAAAGTGAATACATAAAAGAATTTACAAGTATTGATGTTAACTTACATTTTAAATATGTCCATTGCAAACAAAGAAGCCTCTTCCCCACCAGTTCCTAATTAAATCATTAATTTGTCAAATAAAAGAAAAGAAAAAATAAATGCAATGGAATAAAAAAGTGTTGGTATGCGTCACTATGAGCGGATGGGAAGGCGTGTAATACCTGCCCTGACCTCCAATATGCAATCCCTCTCATCTGCATCATCCTTAGGAAGTAGGGACTTGAGCAACGAACTGTGCAGTCTTTTCTCTTCCTGGATGGCCTGATCCAATTCGTTGGTTGCCATATCAAGCATGTCTTTATCTTGAGAACATTCATCCATGAGTGACCTCAACCCATCAATCTCCTGCAGAGCAATAAACCCATGATGTAATTAGGTTTGTACAGAATTACAGGTAACAGTTCTGAAGTTTTTGTTCTAATTTCAATACCTTGTGTGTGGCTCTTAATTGATTTATAAGATCCATGGAAGCGCTGAGTTTCCGAAGCTCCTTATTAGCCCTTGCATACTCTTCTGGTGAGGCATCCGGCTGTCTTCAACCAACCAACAGGTCCAACACCATTTCAATTCCAATTTTGTTTTTAAAAATGATCACATTTCACTTTTTTTTTTCCATCGTAATTAGAAAGCAAGCAAATCACATAGAGAGTCATAGACATAAGGAACCTGGCTTATGAGATTGTGAAGACAAGCACTCCTCTGCTCAATAAGCGACAGCCTTTGCTCCATGATCTTAATAAGCTTTGGGGACAATTGGGGTTGCAATTCTGCACTTGTTTTTTATTTGTATAAAGTAAAATAAGAATTTAAAAGAAAAAGGCCCAAGTAGCAGAAAAAGAGAGGAACACATTCGAATACGCACCGGTTGAGTAAGAACAAAGAATTCGGAGGGGATGGGAAAAAGCCGCCATTGCTGGTCGAAGTGGCAATGGCACGAAGGAGCTGCTGCTTCCACATTCGATTTGTTTTAGCGCCCGAACCAAATTACGCCACGCTTCGCTTCTCATTCTCACGCTCTCCAGACCCTTTGGGTTTGCGAAGCCAAAGTTACAGAATTTAGGTGTAATTTTTGTGATAGGTAAAAGAAAAAACCAAAACAAAACAAAACAAAATATGGTGCAATGCAAGCAAAAGCTTCAGAGCAGACTGAAACAAAAGCTTGGAATAAAAAAAATGAACTCAACAAGAAAAAACTGGAAAAGATAAAGTTTTAAAGAAGAAATACCTTGTGGGTCTTTGGGAAGTGAGAGCAAATCAGTAAAACAAGCCTCCGAGATTTGGTGGGAACTGTCGAACTAAGATTGCGGGAGTGAGTGAGTGAGTGAATGAGGTGAGATTGTGTGAAGAAGAAGAAAACTGGGAGAGCCGAAGCAGAAGAAGAAGGTGAAGGAGAGGAGGGTTGCAGGTCACACCAGCGGCTGCAGGCTGGGTGGGCTTAGCTTGGGGAGCTATTGGGTTGTTCACTTGTTGCTCTAAGTAAAAAAAAAATTAAATTCTGGATTTTCAAAAAATTTTGAGGTTTAAAAATATGAAAATTTTGAAAAAAATCTTAAAAATTTTTTATTTCCTTGAAAATTTATACTAAAATAATTAAAACTTTTAACAAAATTTTAATAATTTAAATTCGATAATATTTTAAAACCTCAAAAAAATAAAAATTTCAACAAAATTTCTTTCAAAATTTAATTCCTATTGTCTCTGACATCCCGTTAATTACAATTTAAGGAATGTTGTGAAATACATAGAAAAAGACTCTTTGCATGCCCAGGACTCTGTAAGTACTTTCCGAGAGTCTATGTATATTCAAGTCCTAATTTTTTACATTATTGTTTGTTTATCATTTTTGGCATTAGGGGCAAAAATCGCTATTTTTCAAATATAAAACAATTGTTCACTCATGTCCTAAAAATTTAAATTTATAAGAATATGTGGTGGTAAATATCCACACTTTTTCGTTGTATCAGAGCATGAGATTCTTAGTTCGAGTCTTTGTAATTGCATCCTGATAATTTAACTTAAATTCCACATGTTGGGCTATAATGGTAAAGTGATACACACATATGAAGTGGAATATTAGAATATGAAATAATTGTTGACCCACATCCTAAGTAAGCAAGGAGTAAAATTTCGTTTTTTAAGAGTATGGAAATTTTAACACCATACCAAATTAATTTCGAAAAATTTCGGCGAAATTTTCAATGTAGAGATTGAAGAGAGAGAGAGGGGAGGCAGAGACCGGAGGGAGAGGGAAGGCAGAGCACCATCGCCGGAGGGAGAGAAGAGATCGGAGAGGGAGTTTGCAGAGGTGCGCCATTGTTGGAGGGAGAGAAGAGATCCGGGGAGGGAGAGGGAAAAAAGAGATTAGGAAGGGAGGAGGGAGAGGGAAGAGAGAGATTATGAAGGGAGGAGAAAAACTGGTGAAGGGAGAAGAAAAGAAAAACAGGAGAAAAAAAAAAAGAGGAAGGTAGAACTGGAAAAAGACGAAGACCACTGGGGGAAGAAGAGGAAAAGGAAAGAAAAAAAAGAAGAGAAAAGAAAGGAAAAGGAAAAAAAAGAAAAGAAAAGGAAAGAAAAAAAAAAGAGAAAAGAAAAAAAAAGAAAAAAAAAAGAAAAGAAAAAGAAAGAAAAAAAAAAGAAGAGAAAAAAAAAGGAAAGAAATTTTTTTAAGGTAGATTGAGATTTGGATTTTGGAGTCTTTAGCCAATTGGAAAGATAAAAAAAGGTTTAGAATTTTATTTGGGGTTTGATTTGGTCATTTTGGTGTTTCGTTTAGTTGTAAATATAAATTATGAAAAAGAAATTTATCCCCTTATCATGAAGTTTCATTTCCTTAATGTTTGATTTTTCAATTACGATAATTTGTAAAATTGAAATTTTAGATAAACTGTTGTCGCCGCTGCTGCTATCGGATTGGTTCTATTTTAACCCAATTCGACTTAATTTTACTATCGAAGACCATTTCCAAATCCCTTTGAGTAAGCTTGCTACTTTCCGTTGCCACATTGATGATTTATTCGTGTAATTTTATTATGTAATTCTTAATTAGTGAAGTATTTTTTTAACAGCATTGTTTCCGGCGCGCATTATATTCATCACATATCACATGAAATCTACTATATTATTTGATTTCTTCAATGTTTTTCATCAATGTAGTAGATAATATGTTAAATAAACATATGGTCAAGTTTCATTCAAAATTTCCATATTTTGATAGCAATTTTCGTCGTTTTTGTCCAATTTCATCGAAAATTTCCTCGAAATTGAAATTTTACTCCTCAATCCTAACAACATAAGGTTTTGGAATATCGATATATTTTTTTATTGAAAACGAACAAAAAAAATTAACCTAAAGAGTGACAACATTAAGGATATACAATAACTTCTAATATGATAGCATTGTATGAGCCAAGGAAGTCAACACATGCAACCTTAAATTAATTAATTATACTAATATATGTCCTCAATTGAATTCAAACTTTTGATAAAATGTGTGGTCTAGATTGTTAACTCTGTATTTTCATATTGTCATATATTTATGTTACACATTAAAAGTTAATTAAAAGAAGCAAGACAATTCCATAAAACTCTAAGAAAATAATTATTTGTTTTATATAGTGGATGAAAGATTCAAATTTGGACCTCATCCACCAAAGCCACAAGGGGAAAAAAGGCCCAAATACATCAAACAACACTATAGAAGTACATTACACCTAATTTTGATGTTTTCCCTTAATTTTTATTTTCAAGTAAAATATGTTGGGCATAGGGTTTAGGCAGCATAGCTCAATAAGAGAAATGGTTTTGCCAAGTTTTGCTACCATCATTCAGTCAAAAGTACGACATGAATTGAACCACTACTACCTCCAATTAAACAATTTAGAAAATAATTATCCTGCTCATATACAATAATCCACCCTTTTATTGATCTCCCCTTCATCCTTCCTCCAAAAACAAAATCAAAATAGTTAGTTCGCTAGTTTCAAATGCATCAAATGGCTTAGCTTTTTTTCATCTGGTGCATCTTAATTGTTTCTTTCTTTCTTTCAGCTCTCCTCCCAAAAGGAAAAAAAAAAAATTGTTCAATCAACACTACGTCATAAATTTCTTACAATAAAAATAAACAAACTAAAAATAAAACAAATAAGAGATGCACCTAAATTAAAAAGCAAATATTTGAAAAGAAACAACAGTAAAGGAAAAAAAGACTTGATGGCCGTACTTTTCTTTTGGCCTAAAATATACATAATTACATAGCATTGAGATCTTGGACTCTTTTTTTCTCTAATTCTCAATTGGTTTGTCCTTTCTAGTAGTTTCTTCCCTATAAATTTTTTTAACTTCCTTCTGCTTTTCTTTAAATACTCTTAACTTGGTCTTTGCTTTATTTGTTTATCCTTTGGATTCAAGTAGTGTGTCTGTAGATTGGGTAAGAAAAAACATATGCATCAGCACAAAATATAAATGTGAATTATGTGAGGGGTAAGGCTGATGGGTTTCTTCTGGTATATGGCTTACAAAATTCACAAAAAGGAGAAGAATTGAAAATAATATTAATAAGAAAAACTATCAAATGAATGGTAAAATATATATTTATAAAACGAAAAGAAAATAAAAATAAAATGAGGCTTCGCATGTGTAAGCAGTAAGTTTTTGAGGGTCGGGTGGGTATTAGACTCAAGTTAACAGAACACCTCTCTAACTCTCCCTAAATTCAGAGGCTTCTCTGACCCCTCACTCGCTAAAATCAGAGGCTGAAGACGATGCTGAAGAAAAACCATTTGAGCTTTCTTCACCAGCTGAAGACGACGATGTCGACAAGTGCTTCTTCTTCTTGCAACAGACACAGAGGTATTCCTTTGCCTTGTCTTCACTACTCTACTCATCTTCTTTTCTTCAACAATTACTTTGCCTTGTTTCATTCTCAATCCTCAATCCCAACAAAATCTACAAACCCCCAACCCAAACCCACTAATCTCCACGATGCTTTCAATTTGTTCAATACCATGCTTCAAATGCGTCCTCTGCCTTCGGTTGTCCGTTTCAATCAAATTATGGGTCAACTTGCCAAATTGAAACATTATTCGGCAGTCATCTCTTTGAGTAACCAAATGTGCCTGTTAGGAATTGGACCTGATGTTTATACTCTTACTATTGTCATCAATTGTTTTTGTCATTTGAAACAAATGGGCTATAGTTTATCTGTCTTGGGAAAATTCTTCAAATTTGGCTTTCAACCAGATGTCACGACCTTCACCACTCTAATCAAGGGCTTTCTTCTTGCGGGTAGAGTTGCTGAGGCAGCAGGACTGTACAGAAATATGGTGGAGGGAGGTTGTAAGCCCAATGTGGTTACATTTAGTACTTTAATAAACGCCTTTTGCAAAATGGGGAATAATGGTGCAGCTATTCAATTGCTTAGGAAGATGGAACAAGAAGGCTGTAAACCTGACGTAGTTGTCTATAGCACCATCATTGACAGTCTTTGTAAAGACACGCTAGTTGCTGATGCATTGAACCTCTTCTCAGAAATGATTAGTACCGGTATTGTCCCAAATGTTGTTACATACACCTCTTTGATTGATGGAGTTTGCAAATTAGGCAAGTGGGAAGAAGCTACGAGATTGTTGAAGGAAATGGTGAGTAAAAAAATCTTTCCAAATGTTCGCACCTTCAGTGTCTTAGTAGATACACTTTGTAAGGAGGGGAAAGCTGTGGAAGCAGAAAGTGTGGTTGAAACGATGATTGAAAGAGATATTGAACCTGATACGGTTACGTACAATTCGCTTATGGATGGTTACTGCTTGCGAGGAGAATTGAAGGAAGCAAAACGAGTTTTTGATCTAATGCATAGCAAGGGTGCCATTTTTGATGCTCATAGTTATAACATATTGATAAACGGATATTGCAAGCATAAAAAGATCAGAGACGCCATGATGCTTTATGAGGAAATGTCTCGTAAGGGACTGGTTCCAAATACCATTACTTATAACACACTTATCGATGGTTTTTGCAAAGTGGGGAGATTACAAGATGCTCAAAACTTGCTCTCTAAGATGCAAGCTTGTGGCCAACTGCCAAATGTTCGAACTTACGCTGTTTTACTGGATGGCCTTTGTAAAAACCAACAACTTTCTATGGCCATAGAATTGTTTAGAGATATGGAAGGCAAGAAGTTGGATATGGATATTGTGATTTACAATATTCTAATTCAAGGTTTGTGCAAAGCTGGAAAACTTGAATCTGCATGGGATCTCTTTCGTGGTTTATCATCAAAGGGACTTCAACCTGATGTGAGGACATATAATATAATGATTAATGGACTTTGTACTGGAGGCCTAATAGGTGAAGCCGAAAAGTTGCTTAGAGGAATGGAAGAGAAAGGCTGTTCTCCAAATGATTGCACCTATAACACAATTATTCGAGGGTTTCTTAACAATGATGAGACATTAAGGGCGGCGGGACTTATTGAAGAAATGGTGGAGAGGGGTTTCTCTGCAGATGCATCAACGCTGGAATCGATAATTGACCTATTGTCTAAAGATAAAGTAGATCCAGCTTTGTTGGCATTGATAACATGAGTTGATTTGCCTCTTTGAAAATTCATAGTTTTTTCAGATACTCATCATTATCACAGTGAACTTTGAAACTACTGCACTTTTGACAATGATGGATGTCGTCTATATGTTATCTATGACATATTCATCATGTGAAATTTATGTCTTTTATCATGTAGATTCTTCTGGTCTTTAGAGCTGGGTGTGAAAGTTTATTGGTGTGGTAGTTGTTGCAGGTTGGTTGATTGTGGTGGTGGTGGTGGTGCAGTGATAGTTTGTTGTTTTGGTAGAGGTTTTATGATCAAAGTGGTTCACAGCGCTTGTGGGTATGCGAGGACCTAGTATGAGGCTTGACCTCGTATGGTTCTTCCTTCGAATGGAACAAAGATACCCCTGAAAAGTTAATATGTAAGTTTAGTTTACACTTGATAGATACTTTCGAGTGAAACCTTGTATTTTCTTCGGACTCTATGTTTTAAATGAAAAAAATTCTGTGATAATTTGTCACTTCTTTTACATAGAAAATGATGTAGGGACCAAAAAGATCAAAAGGATGGAAGATTTTCAAAATGAGGTACAAGTGGAGTAAATGTCATGCTTATATTTAAATGAGGATTAAAATGTTATTTAAAAGCTTCTTAGCCATATTGAGTGGAGTACCCTATGAAATCCATCAAATGGCTCATTTGGTCGTTTCAGTTCAAAATGCCTTCTCATCTCAAATATTTTCAATATTGTCTTAATTTCCGGTATTCTCTTTGGTGAAATTTAAATTGTGAACTTGCTCCAATCAAGAAAATGAGCAAAGGGTAATGCATAGTCTGGTCTGCCTTGTCATCATTCTTCTACAGCTGTACACTTTGACAATTGTTGACTGACTGTAACTTGTTACATAGTTAGCTGTGAGATTGTATTTAAAGGCTAATTGCTTCTGAAATCATTTAATGAGAAACTGATTAATCAGATTGTGTCTTTTCCTGGAAGCTTGTGTCTTCTATTCCTCTGTTTCAACACAGCCCCACCCCACCGGCTTGTTTTGATTTCATTTTCATTAATATCTGTGTTATGAATTCGATGACATTCCTGATCATTTTCGAAGGTATAAACAAAATTTTAAATGTTAGGAGGACACAGATTGATGCCAAAATATCAGAGAAACAAATACATAACGATGATGTTGATAGATGCTTGACATGTTGTGCTATCCAGGAAGAAATGAAACCAATCTTGATCATATCTTGCTTGAAAATAATCTTAGTAGAAAACTCCATTAATCCCTGAGACTGAGTAGTTGCGCCCAGAATGGGAACTCTTACTATTGCAAGTTTGTTTTGTGTCATTTAGTGACTCTAGCTTGGTTGTTTGTATTATATATATTGGAGAGTTCATTGTTCATTAATTAAATTTAAAACTCCCACTTCTGTGTCTACAAAAACTTCAATAAAACTTGTTTGTATGTATTGTTTAATACATACTTTATGGTGGGAAGGTGTATGTATTACATCCAATTTTAACTTTCAGATATATAACCGTCAATTTGCTTCTCGATCCAATTATGGTTTGGAAGAATATTAACCCTGCCACATCTTCCCATAAGGGCCAGTACTGCAATTGAATTAACTTGATGTCTCATTACTGACTGGTTAAAATATCTAATTTCATGTTTATAGCTAATATATATGTATTTGTCAACACCTGAAAGTAACCACTTATATATATAAAGCTCCTCTTACACATCTTACTTCACCCCATGGTTTTAACACCCATGTTTTCATTTGGTTACTCCTCTTAGTTTTAACACTAAGTTCTGTGAGTAATTTCCAAAATATTTTAGCCCCTGGTTTTAACTCTACTCCTACTACATTTTCTTCCCTATGAATCATCCACCATGGAAGTATAATAAAACTTTGCACTTTGGAGATGGGAATTCAACCACTGCCACCCCCAAATTCCCTCCAAAGTCACCTACCAAGAAAGGTAAATCTCCTATGAGATTCACCAGTCCTTCAAAGCCACCAAAGGCATCACCATTTTTGTGGGGACCTTTTGGTCCTCCTACAGTTAAGCAACAAGTTCCCCATATTGCTGATCATATCACTGATCATTGGGTTGGCAAACTAAAACCACTTGATGACTGTCTTTTGGACTCCCTTGATGCACCCTTATACCCTACAACTCTCATTTGTCCCATGTTTCCACCTATTTATTCCACATTTTTCCAATCTTCAAATTCCCCTACTTATCCTTTCACTCCCCCTAACCCTCTGCTGAACATCTACTACCCATGGTATGATGATGTAGCAGTTTTTCATGATCTATCAGATCTTCCTGTGCACACTACATATTTTGGGGACATCAAACACCTTTGGATCCTATCTCAGTCATGCTGCCTCAAGCAATGTAAACAACTGATTTTGGCGGTATTCCTCAACCATGGGATAACCTGTTTGGTGTACCCCCTCAACCATTTATGGCCAACGAGAGTGGCCTCCCACAAAGTACACCTAACAGCTTTGGTATCCTGCAGCCCACCCCCCGCTCTCCAAAGGTAATTTCAAATTTCCGTTCAGAGTGTACAAATGTTGTGGGTTGTGATATAGGAGAATCATATGTGAGCGACGCAAGGAAGGCTGATTTTACTAGGAAGTACAAGTGTGGCACTCATTGTGGGATGTGTCAATATGTTGGAGGTGAGGACTGTTCTGACTCATGGGAACAACAAACATGGCCCTATGGATATTGTTTATCCTAATCTCATACCTGTAGGTCTTCCTACTCATGTTTAGCCCAATGATTTGGGGTCTCATCTCTCTCACCAAGTTGTGTAAGACTCTTATGAAACTGGTCCTCCCACAAGATTGTGGACAATTCTGCCCAACCTTGTGCTTGCCACCTTGTTGTAAAGGATAGTTATGACACTACTAGGTCCACTGACCTAGGTCCTTAGCTTTGTATGCAGTAACTAGCTTCATGTGTAGCTGGATTGTGCATTTTTTGCTTATCTATGGAAGGAAAAGGGACAAAATGCTAAGTACACCCCTACTATCACTTGGTTTTGCATTCCAGCTCCTATTTTGAAGAGTTAATCCAACTAACCGGATTTTTTGCTATCCCTCCCTTTTTGCTAGTGACTTAGTCTATTTAAATGTTTATCACTCTAATTTCCCTATGTGTAATGTTATATTTCAGTTCACCCTTCTCACTCTACCCAATGACGAGTCCACGTTATGGGCTACCTGTTTTGTAGCCCATGTGGAATTTTCTTTTTTTCTAAGTTACTTTCACACTTAATCCTACCCCAAATATTGACCCCAGCCTACTTATACCCAACTACGTACCCAAATTCTTCACTAATCACTAGTATCCAAAACAAACATTAGTCATCTTCACTCTTCACCTCTCTCTCTCTCTCTCTCTCTCTCTCTCTCTCTCTCTCTCTCTCTCTCCTTCAGTCTTCAACATGTCTTCTCTCCACTCTCCACTATCCAGTACGTACCAAGTACATCTTCCAATCCAAGTATGAATTCTCCAAGTTTTTTGTGAAACCTGAAATATCTCTACAACTCGATCAACTTCAAGCTCCTAGGTAGTGTTTGGCACTCTCTTTTTTGTTCTCTTTTTTTAATTCCCAAATTTTAAAATTAGGGATTTGATTATTTTATGTTTTTAAATTAGGGATTTGATGATTTAATTAGGACTTGATTTTGATTAATGTATTAGTAAATTATGATTTGATTATTTTGATTATTGTATAGAATTTGCTTTGTTGGTCATCTTGTGGAGTGCCTCACTTGTGGGGTAAGCTCATTATGTATTTATGTCCTCCCTGACTAGGTGTATTTTTTTTTATTAATAAAATTTACACATATCGTCAATTTTTAATAAGCTAAACTTAGCCCATCCCACTTTGGGATCCTGGATTTGTCCCTGACTCTACCATATTCCCCTAGCTACTTAACTTTTGTACATACTATGTCTGTCCTTATTCTATGTATTCAGCAGTTTGTGGTATTTTATCTTTCATATTATCAGCCCCTAGTTCATTCCTACTTACTTTGACTGCCCCCTACTGTCTTCCTGATTTTTTTTTTCCATTTATATTTTTGGTCATCTTATCATGTAAGATACAGCTCCATTACTGTAATATGAAAACTGAACAAGAGAATATTAATTTTTACATGGTCAATTAAACTATACATAACATGTAGACAATTCCTAATTACATGCTCAACAATTCCCAATTATTACCTTTCATCCGTCCAAGGATTTGATATATATTATTTTCATAATAGAATCATGCACCCAGCAGCATGTAATGGGCTTTAGGGACCCTGATTAAGGGGATGGGCAAGCCATATATGTGTGGCTCCTATGTCACTATAGCCCAAACTTACAAACAAGAGTCCCTCTTATTGTAAACAAAAGGGACAGAATGGATCAGATATTAAAAATAATAATTCTTGTAGTGTGTACAAGAGTGCAATTTCCTTATAACAAGTGTAACTCCAGGTAAGAATAGTAAAAAATTACATATAGAAGGTGAATCAAACACTTAATGTCAATTTCTATAACCTCTTATGTTATCAAGTATTCTCTTTTAATTAATGTATTACCATTTTAGTTATTTCCCAATGGCATATATATTGTCATATATATCTTATTTAGCATTAATATATTATATATAGTATGGTATCTATGGCTTTTTTTCTTTCTATTATGGCATGTTATTTCTTAAATATTTATGAGTTGTTAGTTTACATGCATATATTCGTCTTATCATATATAGCATGGTAATGTTGGTTTTTCTATCAAGGCATATGTTGTATCATTTTTGACGAAAAATCTAACAGAAGATAATGGAAGGACAACATTGATGTGCAGTAATAAACATGGAAGAGTAAAGACTACATTGAGCGAAAATAAACTTTAAGGACCAAATTATGAAATAACAAACACAATCTTTATTAGTTCCCACGAGTGGTCTCGGGCGAATCACGGGCGTTTACGTAAACATTCTTATATCCTCCCCAAAATGAGGTGTAAATGCTCAATTTATAGGAAAAGTAATGAAACAACCGTTTGAAATTTTTAGTTAATTTTTTTTATTTCTTTTGTATTTTTTAATATTAGTATTAACTTATTAACTAGTTAGCTAGCTTAATTAAATTTAGGGCCAGTTTGGTATTGCTGTGTGAAAAAACAGTTGTGAGGTAAAATAACTGTGAAGTAAAGTCAACTGTAAAGTAAAGCAGCTGAGTGTTTGGTAAAGTATGTTTTCAAAAGTGCTGTGAGTGCAAAAAACAGTATCAAAGTGTTTGGTAAATGTTAATGTAAAAGTGCTGTGACTGTGTATAATTACTAAAATAAACATGATGTTAAAAGTGTTTTTCAGTTATTTGTTTGGTAAAAATAAAATGTTTTTTACTTGTTTTTTAAATTTTTGGCTACAAATTTTTATTAGCATTAATTTTTCTAAGAACAACATTATTAAATAAGTATGTGTATTATTTTTCTAGGTATATTATAATTTTAATCGTGCAAATAAAATATCATAATTAATTATCACAATATAAAATATAACTAACAATGGACATATTTTTTAATTTAAAATAAACAAATTAAAAAATATAGAAATCAATGAGGATATTATGGGTAAAATAAAATATTCATTGTTGCTGTGATTCACTGCAGCTTTCAAAAGCACCTAGAAACCTGCTTTCTGTTTTTGTTGTGGGGAGTTGAGAATTGTAAGAAAAAGCAGTTTTTAATATTTTTACCAAACACCAAAACTGCTGTAGATGATTGAGAATTGTCATCCACAGCAACTTTTGGGTCTTCCACCGCAATCCCAAACGGGGCCTTAGAGTATTTCTAATGAAATAATTAGGTAAAAAATAAATCAAATAAGTGATAGCACACCAATACCCACGTATAGTTAAGTGGGTGATTTACTTACATGTACTTAACAAATATAATTTTATTTAAAAATAAATTGGTGAAATAAAGTAATTATCCCAAATAATTTAGAGAAACGCTTGAATATACACCATAAAAGCAAATTGATACGAAATGTATGAAAGAAATGGTATATATATGTATATACGAGCGGTATCTCTGAAAAGAATGGTATATATATATATATTTGTTTGATCAAAGTTAGATAAGTAAATGATTTTTTATTTGACTAATTTTTTTATAAGGATGATCTATAAATAGAGGCTTAAAAAATAGATGGTTCGGATTGTTGAAAAACTACATGGAGTGGGCCTATTTGCCTCATCCCACATTTAATACTAAATATGAAATCTCAGACTTAAAGTTTCCTATATATATATACATATATAAGAATGCTCTAAAATTAACTAGTTAATAAGTTAATACAAAAATAACTACCATATTAGGCCCACCACAAAATGTAATCTCAAAATCTGAACCATCCATTTTTTAGGCCCTATTTTAAAGATTATCTCTGTAAAAAATCTCCAAAATTAGAATTTATTTAGCCATTTGATTATGATAACAATTATTTATATACTTTTATCGAAAACATTGATCGTCTATTTGTTTTATCACAATTAGATGACTAAATGATTTATGATATAGTTGAATTTTTACAAAGATGATCGTTGAAATAGGGCTTAAAAAATAAACAGTTCGGATTATGAGATTAATTAGTTATGTGGTGAATTCAAAAGTATGGTTAGTTTCATATTAATTTACTAAGCAGTTAGTTTTAGAGCACTCCTCTATATATATATGTATGTATGTATGTATGTATGTATGTATGTATGTACAAGATATCTCTAGCAGTATTCAAATTTACATAACAATAGCTCCTTTTGTACTAGAAATAGATCAAAAGAATATTTAATGGACTTATAATTTCACTATGAATATGTGTGTATAGATATGTACGTACAAGTAGAATTCCATGCCTAATTCTCTCAAATATTACAAACAATTATTTGGTTGTACAATTCCAAAAGCCTTTCCATTTGCGTTGTTACAATATGATTGAACCACTTTATTCTGACAAGTCAAATTCACATTTTCGAGTCTTATCCCGTTGCATGGATTTGTAGTACTACAATCAAATTTTATTGCGACTGATGTTGCTGAAGTTCCACGAATGTTCTGATACAAAACGTCACTAATTTTCACGCCAGATACCTATAAAACAATATATCGAAATGAACTTGAGAAATTAAGTAAATATATACGTTTCCAATGTTTTATGATAATGCAAGGTAATATATATTAACTCCATCAAAAATATAATGAAAATTAGACTAGATCGATTTCCAACTTTAATAAGCTTAATTGGGGTTGTGGTCAACTTAACCGTTCCTACATCGAACATCTAGTAAAACCAGCAATGGTCAACTTTGTTACCTGACCAGGGCAATTGAGGTTGTGCGGGCAGTAATTTTGGTCAATTACAATGGGGTTTCGGACATTATTCATTACGACATCAAGGAATTGGACTCCTTGTAGAAACCCTTTGCTGCGCCTAGCCCAAGACTTTATCCTCAGCCCATTTGTAGTACCAGTGAAAATTGCATTTTTAACAGTCACATTTTGGACTCCTTCCTCTTCCAAGTCTTTCGCCAAGCTCCCAATGCTGCAATATTCACCACACGTACCAATATATGCATATATAAGCCAACACTAATTATATCAAGGAGTTTAATTAATTAAGAGGAAAATACTATCTAGCTTGTAACCTAACCTACTCATAGAGACACACACACATATATACTATCTAGTTTTTCAAGAGGTATATATAAAAAATCGAACCTAATGCCGTGGCCAGGTCCACATGAAATGGCTTGGATCCACAAGTCCTTGGTTCCGGGGCCAATTGAGACACAATCATCCCCAGTTTTGATGGAGGTGTTGAAGATAGAAACATTTCTGGACAATTGGACATGGATGCCATCCGTGTTTGGGCTATTGCCAGAGGCACTGACTTTGTCCAACCGAAGGTATCTAGGCTTTTACTCGTATCAACCCTATTTGGGTTTAATTCATGAAATTGGGCATGCATGTGTTTAATTTTAGCTGAAACATGAAGAAATGAAGTTATTTACAATATATATATTGAGTTTGGTTTCTGAAACAGTTTGAGTTCATATATACTAACTTATGATTAATTGTATCAAAAGAATGTATTGTACACGTATCTATGACAGTATTCAAATCTACAAAACATTCAACTACTTTTCTATTAGAATAGAACAAAAGAATATTACATGTAGTACAAATAATTTCACTACCTATATATGTGTGTATAGATCGATATGTACAGATCGAATATGGAACATACCTATAATTTCACGAGCCAATATGTGTGTATGCATATGTATAAGTATTTCATGTCTAATTTCGTTTTGACTATTACAAACAACTATTTGGTTGAACAATTCCAAACGCCTTCCCATTTACATTGGTACAATATGATTGAACCACTTGATTTCGGCAAGTCAAATTCACGTTTTCGAGTCTTATCCCACTGCATGGATTTGTTGCACTACAATCAAACTTTATTGCGACGGATGTTGCTGATGTTCCTCGAATGTTCCGGTATAATACATCATTAACTTGCAGTCCGGATACCTATTGAAACAATATATGAAAATGTACAATTGAGATATTATGTCTAAGATCGATACATTTCCAATTTTACTACATTCAATTTCTAGTACTTAGAAATACTAAATATGGGGGAGATAGAGTGAAGTTTCATACCTGACCAGGGCAATTGATGTTGTGTGGGCAGTAATTTTGGTCAATTAAAATGGGGTTTTGGACATGATTCATTACGGCATCAAGGAATTGAACTCCTTGCACAAATCCCTTGCTCGGCCTAGCCCAAGACTTTATCCTCAGCCCATTTGTAGTACCAGTGAAAACTGCATTTTTAACAGTCACATTTTGGACTCCTTCCTCTTCCAAGTCTTTGGCCAAACTCCCAATGCTGCAAACCACAATAATACCCATTCATATATAAGCCAACGCCACTTATATATATATATATAAGTTGAGGTATGAACTTGTCCGGGCCCACACGAGTCGTTTTGTGTCGATCCGAACCGTTCGCAAGGATCATCTTCATTGATAGATCATCCTTGCAAAAAATTATCCAAATCGGAAACCATTTGCCTATCTAACTTTGATAAAACAAATGGACGGTTTCATCGAAAATACTTGGTTCGTCCATTATTGTGAGATTGGGTGAGATTGTGAGGTTTAAAAATATGAAAATTTTGAAAAAAATCTTAAAATTTTTTGATTTCCTTGAAAATTTATACTAAAATAATTAAAACTTTTAACAAAATTTTAATAATTTCAATTCGATAATATTTTAAAACCTCAAAAAAATAAAAATTTCAACAAAATTTCTTTCAAAATTTAATTCCTATTGTCTCTGACATCCCGTTAATTACAATTTAAGGAATGTTGTGAAATACATAGAAAAAGACTCTTTGCATGCCCAGGACTCTGTAAGTACTTTCCGAGAGTCTATGTATATTCAAGTCCTAATTTTTTACATTATTGTTTGTTTATCATTTTTGGCATTAGGGGCAAAAATCGCTATTTTTCAAATATAAAACAATTGTTCACTCATGTCCTAAAAATTTAAATTTATAAGAATATGTGGTGGTAAATATCCACACTTTTTCGTTGTATTAGAGCATGAGATTCTTAGTTCGAGTCTTTGTAATTGCATCCTGATAATTTAACTTAAATTCCACATGTTGGGATATAATGGTAAAGTGATACACACATATGAAGTGGAATATTAGAATATGAAATAATTGTTGACCCACATTCTAAGTAAGCAAGGAGTAAAATTTCGTTTTTTAGGAATATGGAAATTTTAACACCATATCAAATTAATTTCGAAAAATTTTCAATGTAGAGATTGAAGAGGGAGAGGGGAGGCAGAGACCGGAGGGAGAAGGAAGGCAGAGCACCGTCGCCGGAGGGAGAGGGAAGGCAGAGCACCGTCGCCGGAGGGAGAGAAGAGATCGGAGAGGGAGTTTGCAGAGGTGCGCCATTGTTGGAGGGAGAGAAGAGATCCGGGGAGGGAGAGGGAAAAAAGAGATTAGGAAGGGAGGAGGGAGAGGGAAGAGAGAGATTAGAAGGGAGGA
>QANW01007622.1:451145-500015 GCA_003254865.1 Dryas drummondii | reverse complement strand
GACCGACCACTGGGGGAAGAAGAGGAAAAGGAAAGAAAAAAAAGAAGAGAAAAGAAAGGAAAAGGAAAAAAAAGAAAAGAAAAGGAAAGAAAAAAAAAGAAGAGGAAAAAAAAAGGAAAGAAATTTTTTTAAGGTAGATTGAGATTTGGAGTCTTTAGCCAATTGGAAAGATAAAAAAAGGTTTATAATTTTATTTGGAGTTTGATTTGGTCATTTTGGTGTTTCGTTTAGTTGTAAACATAAATTATGAAAAAGAAATTTATCTCCTTATCATGAAGTTTCATTTCCTTAATGTTTGATTTTTCAATTACGATAATTTGTAAAATTGAAATTTTAAATAAACCGTTGTCGCCGCTGCTGCTATCGGATTGGTTCTATTTTAACCCAATTCGACTTAATTTTACTATCGAAGACCATTTCCAAGTCCCTTTGAGTAAGCTTGCTAATTTCCGTTGCCACATTAGTGATTTATTCGTATAATTTTATTATGTAATTCTTAATTAGTGAAGTATTTTTTTAACAGCATTGTCTCCGGCGCGCATTATATTTTCATCACATATCACATGAAATCTACTATATTATTTGATTTCTTCAATGTTTTTCATCAATGGAGTAGATAATAGGTTAAATAAACATATAGTCAAGTTTTATTCAAAATTTCCATATTTTGATAGCAATTTTCGTCGTTTTTGTCCAATTTCATCAAAATTGAAATTTTAATCAAAATTTCCGCAAAAATTTTCATCGAAAATTTCCTCGAAACTGAAATTTTACTCCTCAATCCTAACAACATAAGGTTTTGGAATATCGATATATTTTTTTATTGAAAACGAACAAAAAAAATTAACCTAAAGAGTGACAACATTAAGGATATACAATAACTTCTAATATGATAGCATTGTATGAGCCAAGGAAGTCAACACATGCAACCTTAAATTAATTAATTATACTAATATATGTCCTCAATTGAATTCAAACTTTTGATAAAATGTGTGGTCTAGATTTGTTAACTCTGTATTTTCATATTGTCATATATTTATGTTACACATTAAAAGTTAATTAAAAGAAGCAAGACAATTCCATAAAACTCTAAGAAAATAATTATTTGTTTTATATAGTGGATGAAAGATTCAAATTTGGACCTCATCCACCAAAGCCACAAGGGGAAAAAAGGCCCAAATACATCAAACAACACTATAGAAGTACATTACACCTAATTTTGATGTTTTCCCTTAATTTTTATTTTCAAGTAAAATATGTTGGGCATAGGGTTTAGGCTGCCAGCATAGCTCAATAAGAGAAATGGTTTTGCCAAGTTTTGCTACCATCATTCAGTCAAAAGTACGACATGAATTGAACCACTACTACCTCCAATTAAACAATTTAGAAAATAATTATCCTGCTCATATACAATAATCCACCCTTTTATTGATCTCCCCTTCATCCTTCCTCCAAAAACAAAATCAAAATAGTTAGTTCGCTAGTTTCAAATGCATCAAATGGCTTAGCTTTTTTTCATCTGGTGCATCTTAATTGTTTCTTTTTTTTTGTTTCAGCTCTCCTCCCAAAAGGAAAAAAAAAAAATTGTTCAATCAACACTACATCATAAATTTCTTACAATAAAAATAAACAAACTAAAAATAAAGCAAATAAGAGATGCACCTAAATTAAAAAGCAAATATTTGAAAAGAAACAACAGTAAAGAAAAAAAAGACTTGATGGCCGTACTTTTCTTTTGGCCTAAAATATACATAATTACATAGCATTGAGATCTTGGACTCTTTTTTTCTCTAATTCTCAATTGGTTTGTCCTTTCTAGTAGTTTCTTCCCTATAAATTTTTTTAACTTCCTTCTGCTTTTCTTTAAATACTCTTATCCTTTGGATTCAAGTAGTGTGTCTGTGGATTGGGTAAGAAAAAACATATGCATCAGCACAGAATATAAATGTGAATTATGTGAGGGGTAAGGCTGATGGGTTTCTTCTGGTATATGGCTTACAAAATTCACAAAAAGGAGAAGAATTGAAAATAATATTAATAAGAAAAACTATCAAATGAATGGTAAAATATATATTTATAAAACGAAAAGAAAATAAAAATAAAATGAGGCTTCGCGTGTGTAAGTTTTTGAGGGTCGGGTGGGTATTAGACTCAAGTTAACAGAACACCTCTCTAACTCTCCCTAAATTCAGAGGCTTCTCTGACCCCTCACTCGCTAAAATCAGAGGCTGAAGACGATGCTGAAGAAAAACCATTTGAGCTTTCTTCACCAGCTGAAGACGACGATGTCGACAAGTGCTTCTTCTTCTTGCAACAGACACAGAGGTATTCCTTTGCCTTGTCTTCACTACTCTACTCATCTTCTTTTCTTCAACAATTACTTTGCCTTGTTTCATTCTCAATCCTCAAACCCAACAAAATCTACAAACCCCCAACCCAAACCCACTAATCTCCACGATGCTTTCAATTTGTTCAATACCATGCTTCAAATGCGTCCTCTGCCTTCGGTTGTCCGTTTCAATCAAATTATGGGTCAAGTTGCAAAATTGAAACATTATTCAGCGGTCATATCTTTGAATAACCAAATGTGCCTGTTGGGAATTGCACCTGATGTTTATACTCTAAACATTATCATTAATTGTTTTAGTCATCTGAACCAAATGGGTTGTAGTTTATCTGTCTTGGGAAAATTCTTCAAATTTGGCTTTGAACCAGATGTCACGACCTTCAACACTCTAATCAAGGGCTTTCTTCTTGAGTATAGAGTTTCAGAGGCAGCAGGGCTGTACAGAAATATGGTGGAGGGAGGTTGTAAGCCCGATGTGGTCACATTTATTACTTTAATAAACGCATTTTGCAAAATGGGGAATAATGGTGCAGCTATTCAATTGCTTAGGAAGATGGAACAAGAAGGCTGTAAACCTATCGTAGTTGTCTATAACACCATCATTGACAGTCTTTGTAAAGACACGCTAGTTGCTGATGCATTGAACCTCTTCTCAGAAATGATTAGTACCGGTATTGTCCCAGATGTTGTTACATACACCTCTTTGATTGATGGAGTTTGCAAATTAGGCAAGTGGGAAGAAGCTACGAGATTGTTGAAGGAAATGGTGAGTAAAAAAATCTTTCCAGATGTATGCACCTTTAATGTCTTAGTGGATACGCTTTGTAAGGAGGGGAAAGCTGTGGAAGCAGAAAGTGTGGTGGAAATGATGATTCAAAGAGATATTGAACCTGATACGATTACATACAGTTCACTTATGGATGGTTATTGTTTGCGAGGTGAATTGAAGGAAGCAAAAAGAGTTTTTGATCTAATGTGTAGCAAGGGTGCCATTGTTGATGCTCATAGTTATAACATATTGATAAACGGATATTGCAAGCATAAAAAGATCGAAGCAGCCTTGATGCTTTTTGAAGAAATGTCTTGTAAGGGAGTGGTTCCTGATACCATTACTTATAACACTCTTATCAATGGTTTTTGCAAAATGGGGAGATTACAAGATGCTCAAAACTTGCTCTCTAAGATGCAAGCTTGTGGCCAACTTCCAAATGTTCAAACTTATGCTGTTTTACTGGATGGCCTTTGTAAAAACCAACAACTTTCTATGGCAATAGAATTGTTTAGAGAGATGGAAGGAAAGAAGTTGGATATGAATATTGTGATTTACAGTATTCTTATTGAAGGTTTGTGCATAGCCGGAAAAATTGAATCTGCATGGGATCTCTTTCGTGGTTTATCATCAAAGGGACTTCAACCTAATGTGAGGACATATACTATAATGATTAATGGACTTTGTACTGGAGGCCTAATAGGTGAAGCCGAAAGGTTGCTTAGAGGAATGGAAGAGAAAGGCTGTTCTCCCAATAATTGCACCTATAACACAATTATTCGAGGGTTTCTTAACAATGATGATACATTAAGGGCGGTGGGACTTATTGAAGAAATGGTGGAGAGGGGTTTCTCTGCAGATGCATCAACGCTGGAATTGATAATTGACCTATTGTCTAAAGATAAAGTAGATCCAGCTTTGTTGGCATTGATAACATGAGTTGATTTGCCTCTTTGAAAATTCATAGTTTTTTCAGATCCTCCTCATTATCACAGTGAACTTTGAAACTACTGCACTTTTGACAATGATGGATGTCGTCTATATGTTATCTATGACATATCCATCATGTGAAATTTATGTCTTTTATCATGTAGATTCTTCTGGTCTTTAGAGCTGGGTGTGAAAGTTTATTGGTGTGGTAGTTGTTGCAGGTTGGTTGATTGTGGTGGTGGTTGTGGTGCAGTGATAGTTTGTTGTTTTGGTAGAGGTTTTATGGTCAAAGTGGTTCACAGCGCTTGTGGGTATGCGAGGACCTGGTATGAGGCTTGACCTCGTATGGTTCTTCCTTCGAATGGAACAAAGATACCCCTGAAAAGTTAATATGTAAGTTTAGTTTACACTTGATAGATACTTTCGAGTGAAACCTTGTATTTTCTTCGGACTCTATGTTTTAAATGAAAAAAATTCTGTGATAATTTGTCACTTCTTTTACATAGAAAATGATGTAGGGACCAAAAAGATCAAAAGGATGGAAGATTTTCAAAATGAGGTACAAGTGGAGTAAATGTCATGCTTATATTTAAATGAGGATTAAAATGTTATTTAAAAGCTTCTTAGCCATATTGAGTGGAGTACCCTATGAAATCCATCAAATGGCTCATTTGGTCGTTTCAGTTGAAAATGCCTTCTCATCTCAAATATTTTCAATATTGTCTTAATTTCCGGTATTCTCTTTGGTGAAATTTAAATTATGAACTTGCTCCAATCAAGAAAATGAGCAAAGGGTAATGCATAGTCTGGTCTGCCTTGTCATCACTCTTCTACAGCTGTACACTTTGACAATTGTTGACTGACTGTAACTTGTTACATGGTTAGCTGTGAGATTGTATTTAAAGTCGCTTCTGAAATCATTTAATGAGAAACTGATTAATCAGATTGTGTCTTTTCCTGGAAGCTTGTGTCTTATATTTCTCTGTTTCAACACAGCCCCACCCCACCGGCTTGTTTTGATTTCAGTGTTATGAATTCGATGACATTCCTGATCATTTTCGAAGGTATAAACAAAATTTTAAATGTTAGGAGGACACAGATTGATGCCAAAATATCAGAGAAACAAATGCATAACGATGATGTTGATAGATGCTTGAAATGTTGTGCTATCCAGGAAGAAATGAAACCAATCTTGATCGTATCTTGCTTGAAAATAATCTTAGTAGAAAACTCCATTAATCCCTGAGACTGAGTAGTTGCGCCCAGAATGGGAACTCTTACTATTGCAAGTTTGTTTTGTGTCATTTAGTGACTCTAGCTTGGTTGTTTGTATTATATATATTGGAGAGTTCATTGTTCATTAATTAAATTTAAAACTCCCACTTCTGTGTCTACAAAAACTTCAATAAAACTTGTTTGTATGTATTGTTTAATACATACTTTATGGTGGGAAGGTGTGGTGACTTGAAAGAGGTGGTCCCCAATCATCACAGTATTACATCCAATTTTAACTTTCAGATATATAACCGTCAATTTGCTTCTCGATCCAATTATGGTTTGGAAGAATATTAACCCTGCCACATCTTCCCATAAGGGCCAGTACTGCAATTGAATTAACTTGATGTCTCATTACTGACTGGTTAAAATATCTAATTTCATGTTTATAGCTAATATATATGTAACCACCTGAAAGTAACCACTTATATATATATAAAGCTCCTCTTACACATCTTACTTCACCCCATGGTTTTAACACCCATGTTTTCATTTGGTTACTCCTCTTAGTTTTAACACTAAGTTCTGTGAGTAATTTCCAAAATATTTTAGCCCCTGGTTTTAACTCTACTCCTACTACATTTTCTTCCCTATGAATCATCCACCAGGGAAGTATAATAAAACTTTGCACTTTGGAGATGGGAATTCAACCACTGCCACCCCCAAACTCCCTCCAAAGTCACCTACCAAGAAAGGTAAATCTCCTATGAGATTCACCAGTCCTTCAAAGCCACCAAAGGCATCACCATTTTTGTGGGGACCTTTTGGTCCTCCTACAGTTAAGCAACAAGTTCCCCATATTGCTGATCATATCACTGATCATTGGGTTGGCAAACTAAAACCACTTGATGACTGTCTTTTGGACTCCCTTGATGCACCCTTATACCCTACAACTCTCATTTGTCCCATGTTTCCACCTATTTATTCCACATTTTTCCAACCTTCAAATTTCCCTACTTATCCTTTCACTCCCCCTAACCCTCTGCTGAACATCTACTACCCATGGTATGATGATGTAGCTGTTTTTCATGATCTATCAGATCTTCCTGTGCATACTACATATTTTGGGGACATCAAACACCTTTGGATCCTATCTCAGTCATGCTGCCTCAAGCAATGTAAACAACTGATTTTGGCGGTATTCCTCAACCATGGGATAACCTGTTTGGTGTACCCCCTCAACCATTTATGGCCAACGAGAGTGGCCTCCCACAAAGTACACCTAACAGCTTTGGTATCCTGCAGCCCACCCCCCGCTCTCCAAAGGTAATTTCAAATTTCCGTTCAGAGTGTACAAATGTTGTGGGTTGTGATATAGGAGAATCATATGTGAGCGACGCAAGGAAGGCTGATTTTACTAGGAAGTACAAGTGTGGCACTCATTGTGGGATGTGTCAATATGTTGGAGGTGAGGACTGTTCTGACTCATGGGAACAACAAACATGGCCCTATGGATATTGTTTATCCTAATCTAGCTCATACCTGCAGGTCTTCCTACTCATGTTTAGTCCAATGATTTGGGGTCTCATCTCTCTCACCAAGTTGTGTAAGACTCTTATGAAACTGCTCCTCCCACAAGATTGTGGACAATTCTGCCCAACCTTGTGCTTGCCACCATGTTGTAAAGGATAGTTATGACACTACTAGGTCCACTGACCTAGGTCCTTAGCTTTGTATGCAGTAACTAGCTTCATGTGTAGCTGGATTGTGCATTTTTTGCTTATCTATTGGAAGGAAAAGGGACAAAATGCTAAGTACACCCCTACTATCACTTGGTTTTGCATTCCAGCTCCTATTTTGAGGAGTTAATCCAACTAACTGGATTTTTTGCTATCCCTCCCTTTTTGCTAGTGACTTAGTCTATTTAAATGTTTATCACTCTAATTTCCCTATGTGTAATGTTATATTTCAGTTCACCCTTCTCACTCTATCCGAGTCCACGTTATGGGCTACCTGTTTTGTAGCCCATGTGGAATTTTTTTTTTTCTAGGTTATTTTCACACTTAATCCTACCCCAAATATTGACCACTCTTCAATTCTCTCTCTCTCTCTCTCTCTCTCTCTCTCTCTCTCTCTCTCCTTCAGTCTTCAACATGTCTTCTCTCCACTATCCAGTACGTACCACGTACATCTTCCAATCCAAGTATGAATTCTCCAAGTTTTTTGTGAAACCTGAAATATCTCTACAACTCGATCAACTTCAAGCTCCTAGCTAGGTAGTGTTTAGCACTCTCTTTTTTGTTCTCTTTTTTTAATTCCCAAATTTTAAAATTAGGGATTTGATTATTTTATGTGATTAAATTAAGGATTTGATGATTTAATTAGGACTTGATTTTGATTAATGTATTAGTAAATTATGATTTGATTATTTTGATTATTGTATAGAATTTGCTTTGTTGGTCATCTTGTGGAGTGCCTCACTTGTGGGGTAAGCTCATTATGTATTTATGTCCTCCCTGACTAGGTGTATTTTTTTTTATTAATAAAATTTACACATATAGTCAATTTTTTATAAGCTAAACTTAGCCCATTCCACTTTGGAATCCTGGATTTGTCCCTGACTCTACCATATTCCCCTACTTAACTTTTGTACATACTATGTCTGTCCTTATTCTATGTATTCAGCAGTTTGTGGTATTTTATCTTTCATATTATTAGCCCCTAGTTCATTCCTACTTACTTTGACTGCCACCTACTGTCTTCCTGATTTTTTTTTTTCAATTTATATTTTTGGTCATCCTATCATGTAAGATACAGCTCCATTACTGTAATATGAAAACTGAACAAGAGAATATTAATTTTCACATGGTCAATTAAACTATACATAACATGTAGACAATTCCTAATTACATGCTCAACAATTCCCAATTATTACCTTTCATCCGTCCAAGGATTTGATATATATTATTTTCATAATAGAATCATGCACCCAGCAGCATGTAATGGGCTTTAGGGACCCTGATTAAGGGGATGGGCAAGCCATATATGTGTGGCTCCTATGTCACTATAGCCCAAACTTACAAACAAGAGTCCCTCTTATTGTAAACAAAAGGGACAGAATGGATCAGATATTAAAAATAATAATTCTTGTAGTGTGTACAAGGGTGCAATTTCCTTATAACAAGTGTAACTCCAGGTAAGAATAGTAAAAAATTACATATAGAAGGTGAATCAAACACTTAATGTCAATTTCTATAACCTCTTATGTTGACAAGGACTTTACTTCTACTGGGAGATCAAAAGAGAAGGTAGGAACATACTTTGTCAAGCTTTTGTGGGAAATAGAGGGCAAGAGAGGGAAGAAGAAAGAGAGAGAAGAGGGAAAGTCACCGGGGTTCTGGTGAGTAAGGGAGGGGTTTGCTGGGTGGGTGTGGGGCTGGGTGTTCTTTTTCATTTTTGTTTGTAAAAAAATTCTTTTAATTGAATTGTTTGAGAAAAAACTGGTGTCTATGTTAATCCATATTTTTTTATAATTTTTTTATATTCTTCCTCTCCATTTTTTTAATTTTTTATTTATTTATTTTTTTAATATTCTCTGAACTAATCTTCACTTGGTTAAAGGTCAATGTTAAGTTGGTTGCTGCTGAGGAAGCTCTTGCACTATCAATATGGACAACGGCTACAATTTGTCGAGTTCTCTCCCTTGCAAGTGTAAGCTCACTTGTTTGTCTTGAGTCCAGCTGTGTTAAATAGTTTTTACTACTTGGTTCAGATTTTTTTCTATGGTAATCCATATTGTGATGGTTTGTTTTTTTCCTTTGTCCATGCAATCCATATTTTCTGAATCTGAGTTTTCCGGGAGACAAAGAACACAGCCAATGAAATTTTGTATATAAGGCAAGAAAGCCCTAACGATATAATTTTGATAAGGAATAACTGGATAACCTGCATAACAGTCTTTACGTGACTCCATGATGAATAACTGGATAACCTGCATTACAGTTTTGACATGACTGCATAACAAGCTTTAAATTAATAAAGCCAACTATTGATGAGGTCAACCAGCATTGCTCTCTAGGTAATTTTAGTTATTTAGTGTTTCATGGCTATGCACACTCTGTTCTTCAACAGTTATGATGACTTTTCATTTCAGATATATATTTTGCCAATTCATTTTAAGGAGGCTCCACTTCAAGCGAGGTTTAAATGCCCATTTCCCAGCTCACATGTAAGTTCCACTTTTCTAATATGGTGCTGGACAATTTCATTCCTATAGATGCTGAGTAATAATGTATGTTTGGTATTATGTTCTTTAGTACCTCACTTGCTTGGTGCTTTCTAGTTCTGCCATTTATTTCCATACTGACTCTAGTAACATGATTCATGAGACTCCATGCTGAGATTTATTAAGTACAATGGTAATTTCATAAGCTTGTGTGGATGTTCTGACTGTTCTTTTTTTGCTCTTCTTTTCAAGTAGATTGGTTTCTTGGTGAACCTTTCAAGGGGTGTTTGGCTATAGATGTTCAACAAGATTTATCTTCTTGGCATTTTAATTTTTCATGGGATGGAAAAGTTGAGCAACTTAGATTTATATGTATGTGTTTATTTCAAGTGTTAACTAGTTTTTCCTGTAATGCTTATCTCGCTCATGAGTTAAATGTATGTAGCTAATTCAGTTAAATGATGATAGTTAATCTAACTAATGATGTATAATTTGTTTTCATGGACATGAAAAAAAAAAAAACTAAATAAGTAGGCTCGTGAAAAAAAGCGGGCTTGTGCTTTGACCCGGGCTCTGCCCGTTAAAATGAGCCTAATATTTAATATTTTTTAATAATTTAAATTAATACTCAGATTTTTTATTAAATTTGGGTAGTGATCGCTCGCTAAAATCTGCGCCTGCACAGACGCTAACCCATTAAATTTCAAAACATATCCTCTTTGGTCCCACTATGTCTCAGTTCTAGGGTGGTCATTTGGCAATTCACAAGTGAGGTCAATAGTTAATTATTGACACATCTATTGATAAGTCAGGTCAATATTTAATTATTGACCTCCCCATTGCAAGCATTTTTTCTTCCACAGTGTCAATATAATAATAAACTGACCTCCCCTATTGACTTTGCATTGCACATGCTCTTACAAATATGGTGATGACTTGAGGGGATGGAAGAGGTGGGTTGAATCTTGGCTTCGTCTATATTGAAGATTGAGAGATACATGTGGTATGCTTCAGTGCCATCTTTGAGCTCATGAGTTTTTGGACAGGTCCTCTAGACCATTACATTGGTGCACTGCCATGGAGATTGTGTTAAGGAAAATAAATCATTTGATTTGAGGTTCACTGCCATGGAATTTAAGTAATTTGTGGGGATGTACTGTTCATATGCCATATACCAAATCCAATATCTATAAGAAAAAGATTAATTCGAATGAGTTAGGAAATTGATGTTAAGGCTGGGCTTTTTCATTTTGTGATAAAACAGAACTGTGAAGCCACACAGAAAGGAAGTAAGAGAGGGAGTCAGCTAAATATTAACAATAGTATATTCATTAAAATAAAAATAACCAAATAAAAGAAACAAAGCATTGTTAAGGAGGATTTGAAAAAAAAGCAAAGTCATAAAAACTTTTACCAAAGTGTAAATGTTTCAGCACTTCAAATCAAATAGATGTATTCGTACAAAAAATAAAAATCAAGCAGATAGTAAGAAGCATTTGCCTTAACATGTATTTAAAGCAAGATTTTTAATTTAAGCCTAAATTTTTGTAGGCGAGCTCGCATTAAAAATAAAATTTACATAAGATAAGAGAATTTACATAAGAAGACCACAAATAGCTTCAAGAAGATGATTACTTATAACATACAAGTTTCTTTCAAAGTATACGATTTTTTGGCGGTATCATCTTCAAATTCTTTCTTTCTTCTTTTAGCTATCCTCCCAAAAAGGAAAAAAAAAAATTGTTCAATCAGCACTATGTCATAAATTTCTTATAGTAAAAATAAACAAACTAAAAATAAAGCAAATAAGAGATGCACCTAAATTAAAAAGCAAATATTTGAAAAGAAACAACAGTAAAGGAAAAAAAAAAGACTTGATGGCCATACTTTTCTTTTGGCCTAAAATATACATAATTACATAGCATTGAGATCTTGGACTCTTTTTTTCTCTAATTCTCAATTGGTTTGTCCTTTCTAGTAGTTTCTTCCCTATAAATTTTTTTAACTTCCTTCTGCTTTTCTTTAAATACTCTTAACTTGGTCTTTGCTTTATTTGTTTATCCTTTGGATTCAAGTAGTGCGTCTGTGGATTGGGTAAGAAAAAACATATGCATCAGCACAGAATATAAATGTGAATTATGTGAGGGGTAAGGCTGATGGGTTTCTTCTGGTATATGGCTTACAAAATTCACAAAAAGGAGAAGAATTGAAAATAATATTAATAAGAAAAACTATCAAATGAATGGTAAAATATATATTTATAAAACGAAAAGAAAAAAATAAAATAAAATGAGGCTTCGCGTGTGTAAGTTTTTGAGGGTCGGGTGGGTATTAGACTTGAGTTAACAGAACAACTCTCTAACTCTCCCTAAATTCAGAGGCTTCTCTGACCCCTCACTCGCTAAAATCAGAGGCTGAAGAAAAACCATCTGAGCTTTCTTCACCAGCTGAAGACGACGATGTCGAGAAGTGCTTCTTCTTCTTGCAACAGACACAGAGGTATTCCTTTGCCTTGTCTTCACTACTCTACTCATCTTCTTTTTTTTCAACAATTACTTTGCCTTGTTTCATTCTCAATCCTCAAACCCAACAAAATCTACAAACCCCCAACCCAAACCCACTAATCTCCACGATGCTTTCAATTTGTTCAATACCATGCTTCAAATGCGTCCTCTGCCTTCTGTTGTCCGTTTCAATCAAATCTTGGGTCAACTTGCCAAATTGAAACATTATTCGGCAGTCATCTCTTTGAATAAACAAATGTGTCTGTTGGGAATTGCACCTGATGTTTATACTCTTACTATTATCATCAATTGTTTTTGTCATTTGAAACAAATGGGCTATAGCTTATCTGTCTTGGGAAAATTCTTCAAATTTGGCTTTGAACCAAATGTTGCAACCTTCACCACTCTAATCAGGGGCTTTCTTCTCGAGGATAGAGTTGCTGAGGCTGCAGGACTGTACAGAAATATGGTGGAGGGAGGTTGTAAGCCCGATGTGGTCACATTTAGTACTTTAATAAACGCCTTTTGCAAAATGGGGAATAATGGTGCAGCTATTCAATTGCTTAGGAAGATGGAAGAAGAAGGCTGTAAACCTAACGTAGTTTCCTATAACACCATCATTGACAGTCTTTGTAAGGACACACTAGTTGCTGATGCATTGAACCTCTTTACAGAAATGATTAGTAGGGGTATTGTCCCAAATGTTGTTACATACACCTCTTTGATTGATGGAGTTTGCAAATTAGGAGCGTGGGAAGAAGCTACGAGATTGTTGAAGGAAATGGTGAGTAAAAATATCTTTCCAAATGTACACACCTTCAGTGTCTTAGTAGATACACTTTGTAAGGAGGGGAAAGCTGTGGAAGCAGAAAGTGTGGTTGAAACGATGATTGAAAGAGATATTGAACCTAATACGGTTACGTACTGTGCGCTTATGGATGGTTACTGTTTGCGAGGAGAATTGAAGGAAGCAAAAAGAGTTTTTTATATAATGCATAGCAAAGGTGTCATTGTTAATGTTCGTAGTTATAACATATTGATAAACGGATATTGCAAGCATAAAAAGATCGAAGAGGCCATGATGCTTTTCGAAGAAATGTCTCGTACAGGACTGGTTCCTGATACCATTACTTATAACACTCTTATCAATGGTTTTTGCAAAATGGGGAGATTACAAGATGCTCAAAACTTGCTCTCTAAGATGCAAGCTTGTGGCCAACTTCCAAATGTTCAAACTTATGCTGTTTTACTGGATGGCCTTTGTAAAAACCAACAACTTTCTATGGCAATAGAATTGTTTAGAGAGATGGAAGGAAAGAAGTTGTATATGAATATTGTGATTTACAGTATTCTTATTGAAGGTTTGTGCATAGCCGGAAAAATTGAATCTGCATGGGATCTCTTTCGTGGTTTATCATCAAAGGGACTTCAACCTAATGTGAGGACATATACTATAATGATTAATGGACTTTGTACTGGAGGCCTAATAGGTGAAGCCGAAAGGTTGCTTAGAGGAATGGAAGAGAAAGGCTGTTCTCCCAATAATTGCACCTATAACACAATTATTCGAGGGTTTCTTAACAATGATGATACATTAAGGGCGGTGGGACTTATTGAAGAAATGGTGGAGAGGGGTTTCTCTGCAGATGCATCAACACTGGAATTAATAATTGACCTATTGTCTAAAGATAAAGTAAATCCCAATTTGTTGTCGTTGATAAAAAAATCATGATGAAGTTAATTTGCATCTTTTGGAAATTGAAACTAGGGACACTTGAGGTAAATCTGTTCTGGGATAGGGTTCGGTTTTGGTCTTCCCTTTGGGCTTTGATATCCTCTGGATTCAGAGATTCCTCTTTTCATGCTATATTTTATGATCGGAGAGCAGCTGTACTGTAGTCTTGGTAGCCCGTCTTTCTGGTTGTATCCTGTTGTTCTTTCTGAGCAGTGGACATCTTGTCCCTGTGTTGTACTACTTTTTCATTAATAAAAGTTTGTTTCTCATTTAAAGAAAAACAAAAAAACTTTATTTATGCATTGAATGCCTGTTCATTTATTTTCTTCATTATTTTTTTTTTCGCAGATCAATATGTGCATCAAATTAAGTTGATGACTCACTTTTGTTTTCAAGATCCTATATAGTGTATAGAGGAATTCTCATATAATCTTTACAGTACATGTTGAACTAGTATAAGAGTCACTAGATCTGAACTCCTATGTGACTAACATAGATAAAACGCTCATTTTACTTTTACTTCTGAAGTTGTATACGATTTATCAGCTTTTTCTGCAGTGCCGGAGACTTCTAATAAAAACTCTCAATTTTTTGTTGGTTGGTGCAAAAAGGTGGGAGAGTTACAGAAAATTGAAGTACTTTTGGAGAAGTTTGAATTCCCGGGAAACGAGAGAACAGAGGGTTTTTGAGCTTGTCTGGTAAATTTTCCTTTATTAATCAAGCTTTCTTGCTAATTGAACATGTAATGGAGAAATTACTATGTTCCTTCGTTTACCTGTGTTTCTCGCCATCTAACCGAAAACTTGTATTGGAATCGGTGTTTCTGTACCATGCTGTGGGTGATCGAATGGTAGGGAAGCTCGAGATGGTGGAATTCTGCGAGGCAGAGACAGTGGAAGTGGCCGTAAGAGTAGTTGGAGAATCAACTAAATGCGGCATAAAATTTTGCTTTATGTCATCTTAGTTTTTGGATATTTAATTTTTCTTTTTGTTCTTTTTTAGCTTTCTCTACAAAAAAATTAAGTGGTATTCCATGTCAATCACTTGTTCATTTTTGCTGTCTTTTTCCGTGTATTTGGTTTTCGTGTTAAATGTTTGTGGACATTCATTCCTCCCCATAAGAAGGAAAAGGTTATGCTTTCTGTTAGGTCTTAGGAAATAGTATATAGTCCATCTTACTATTGTCATCAATTGCTTTTGTCATTTGAAACAAATGGGCTATAGCTTATCTGTCTTGGGAAAATTCTTCAAATTTGGCTTTGAACCAGATGTCACGACCTTCACCACTCTAATCAAGGGCTTTCTTCTTGAGGATAGAGTTTCAGAAGCAGCAGGGCTGTACAGAAATATGGTGGAGGGAGGTTGTAAGCCCGATGTGGTTACATATAATACATTAATAAACGCTTTTTGTAAAATGGGTAACAATGGTGCGGCTATTCAATTACTTAGGAAGATGGAACAAGAAGGTTGTAAGCCTAACGTAGTTTCCTATAACACCATCATTGACAGTCTTTGTAAGGACACACTAGTTGCTGATGCATTGAACCTCTTTACAGAAATGATTGGTAGGGGTATTGTCCCAAATGTTGTTACATACACCTCTTTGATTGATGGAGTTTGCAAATTAGGAGAGTGGGAAGAAGCTACGAGATTGTTGAAGGAAATGGTGAGTAAAAATATCTTTCCAAATGTACACACCTTCAGCGTCTTAGTAGATACAATTTGTAAGGAGGGGAAAGCTGTGGAAGCAGAAAGTGTGGTGGAAATGATGATTCAAAGAGATATTGAACCTGGTACGGTTTCGTACAATTCGCTTATGGATGGTTACTGCTTGCGAGGAGAATTGAAGGAAGCAAAAATAGTTTTTTATCTAATGCGTAGCAAAGGTGTCATTGTTAATGTTCGTAGTTATAGCATATTGATAAACGGATATTGCAAGCATAAAAAGATCAAAGAGGCCATGATGCTTTTTGAAGAAATGTCTCGTACAGGACTGGTTCCTGATACCATTACTTAACACTCTTATCGATGGTTTTTGCAAAATGGGGAGATTACAAGATGCTCAAAACTTGCTCTCTAAGATGCAAGCTTGTGGCCAACTTCCAAATGTTCGAACTTATGCTGTTTTACTGGATGGCCTTTGTAAAAACCAACAACTTTCTATGGCAATAGAATTGTTTAGAGAGATAGAAGGCAAGAAGTTGGATATGAATATTGTGATTTACAATATTCTAATTGAAGGTTTGTGCAAAGCTGGAAAACTTGAATCTGCATGGGATCTCTTTCGTGGTTTATCATCAATGGCACTTCAACCTGATGTGAGGACATATAATATAATGATTACTGGACTTTGTACTGGAGGCCTAATAGGTGAAGCCGAAAGGTTGCTTAGAGGAATGGAAGAGAAAGGCTGTTCTCCAGATGATTGCACCTATAACACAATTATTCGAGGGTTTCTTAACAATGATGAGACAATGATGACACAATTATTCAATTGCTTAGGAAGATGGAACAAGAAGGCTGTAAACCTAACGTAGTTGTCTTTAACACCATCATTGACAGTCTTTGTAAAGACACGCTAGTTGCTGATGCATTGAATCTCTTCTCAGAAATGATTAGTAGGGGTATTCCTTCAAACGTCATTACGTATACCTCTTTGATTGATGGAGTTTGCAAATTAGGCAAGTGGGAAGAAGCTACGAGATTGTTGAAGGAAATGGTGAGTAAAAAAATCTTTCCAGATGTACACACCTTCAGTGTCTTAGTAAATACACTTTGTAAGGAAGGGAAAATTGTGGAAGCAAAAAGCGTGGTTGAAATGATGATTCAAAGAGATATTGAACCTAATACAGTTACGTACTGTTCACTTATGGATGGTTACTGCTTGCGAGGAGAATTGAAGGAAGCAAAACGAGTTTTTGATCTAATGCATAGCAAGGGTGCCATTTTTGATGCTCATAGTTATAACATATTGATAAACGGATATTGCAAGCATAAAAAGATCAGAGACGCCATGATGCTTTATGAGGAAATGTCTCGTAAGGGACTGGTTCCAAATACCATTACTTATAACACACTTATCGATGGTTTTTGCAAAGTGGGGAGATTACAAGATGCTCAAAACTTGCTCTCTAAGATGCAAGCTTGTGGCCAACTTCCAAATGTTCGAACTTATGCTGTTTTACTGGATGGCCTTTGTAAAAACCAACAACTTTCTATGGCGATAGAATTGTTTAGAGATATGGAAGGCAAGAAGTTGGATATGAATATTGTGATTTACAATATTCTAATTGAAGGTTTGTGCAAAGCTGGAAAACTTGAATCTGCATGGGATCTCTTTCGTGGTTTATATTCAATGGCACTTCAACCTGATGTGAGGACATATAATATAATGATTAATGGACTTTGAACTTGAGGCCTAATAGGTGAAGCCGAAAAGTTGCTTAGAGGAATGGAAGAGAAAGGCTGTTCTCCAGATGATTGCACCTATAACACAATTATTCGAGGGTTTCTTAACAATGATGAGACAATAAGGGCGGTGGGACTTATTGAAGAAATGGTGGAGAAGGGTTTCTCTGCAGATGCATCAACGCTGGAATTGATAATTGACCTATTGTCTAAAGATAAAGTAGATCCAGCTTTGTTGGCATTGATAACATGAGTTGATTTGCCTCTTTGAAAATTCATAGTTTTTTTCAGATCCTCCTCATTATCACAGTGAACTTTGAAACTACTGCACTTTTGACAATGATGGATGTCGTCTATATGTTATCTATGACATATCCATAATGTGAAATTTATGTCTTTTATCATGTAGATTCTTCTGGTCTTTAGAGCTGGGTGTGAAAGTTTGTTGGTGTGGTAGTTGTTGCAGGTTGGTTGATTGTGGTGGTGGTGGTGGTGCAGTGATAGTTTGTTGTTTTGGTAGAGGTTTTATGGTCAAAGTGATTCACAGCGCTTGTGGGTATGCGAGGACCTGGTATGAGGCTTGACCTCGTATGGTTCTTCCTTCGAATGGAACCATGAAATATGTAAGTTTAGTTTACACTTGATAGATACTTTCGAGTGAAACCTTGTATTTTCTTCGAACTCTATGTTTTAAATGAAAAAAATTCTGTGATAATTTGTCACTTCTTTTACATAGAAAATGATGTAGGGACCAAAAAGATCAAAAGGATGGAAGATTTTCAAAATGAGGTACAAGTGGAGTAAATGTCATGCTTATATTTAAATGAGGATTAAAATGTTATTTAAAAGCTTCTTAGCCATATTGAGTGGAGTACCCTATGAAATCCATCAAATGGCTCATTTGGTCGTTTCAGTTCAAAATGCCTTCTCATCTCAAATATTTTCAATATTGTCTAAATTCTCTTTGGTGAAATTTAAATTGTGAACTTACTCCAATCAAGAAAATGAGCAAAGGGTAATGCATAGTCTGGTCTGCCTTGTCATCATTCCTCTACAGCTGTACACTTTGTCAATTGTTGACTGACTGTAACTTGTTACATAGTTAGCTGTGAGATTGTATTGGCTAATTGCTTCTGAAATCATTTAATGAGAAACTGATTAATCAGATTGTGTCTTTTCCGGAAGCTTGTGTCTTCTATTCCTCTGTTTCAACACAGCCCCATCATTTAATGAAATCAAAGCTTGTTTTGATTTCATTTTCATTAATATCTGTGTTATGAATTCCATGACATTCCTGATCATTTTCGAAGGTATAAACAAAATTTTAAATGTTAGAAGGACACAGATTGATGCCAAAATATCAGAGAAACAAATGCATAACGATGATGTTGATAGATGCTCGACATGTTGTGCTATCCAGGAAGAAATGAAACCAATCTTGATCATATCTTGCTTGAAAATAATCTTGGTAGAAAACTCCATTAATCCCTGAGACTGAGTAGTTGCGCCCAGAATGGGAACTCTTACTACTGCAAGTTTGTTTTGTGTCATTTAGTGACTCTAGCTTGGTTGTTTGTATTATATATATTGGAGAGTTCATTGTTCATTAATTAAATTTAAAACTCCCACTTCTGTGTCTACAAAAACTTCAATAAAACTCTAGTATTGTTTAATACATACTTTATGGTGGGAAGGTGTGGTGACTTGACAGAGGTGGTCCCCAATCATCACAGTATTACATCCAATTTTAACTTTCAGATATATAACCGTCAATTTGCTTCTCGATCCAATTATGGTTTGGAAGAATATTAACCCTGCCACATCTTCCCATAAGGGCCAGTACTGCAATTGAATTAACTTGATGTCTGCACTTACATCTCATAACTGTCACTTGTTGCTTCATACATATATAAAGAGTAAAATATCTAACCAGTTGGCTTGTGCAAATTAAGGATCGCGTAATGACGCCTGAAACACCTCCCAGTTCATCCACCTTTCGGATTATACTAGAATTGGTGCCCGCGCGTTGCCGCGGGTAACAACAAATGACAAAACATTTTAAAGAGAGAGGTGTTTGGTTTTTTAAGATGGTAATGACATGTTAAAAGAGTTATGAACATTGAAAATATATTATGAGTTGTTGGATGTCAGATTACTCAAAATATAAGTGCCTTTCATAGACTGTGTTTAGATGTGGGTAAAAGCATGGCTGTTTGTTGTTTTAAGATATTGATCATATCTTAAAAGTGAAAACAGGTTTCAAAAAATATTACAATGCATGTGAGAAATCTCTGTTATGCCAAACAAAAGATAAGGGGATATGTAATTCTTGATTGTTCAAAAGAGGTATTTATGGTCAGTTAGGAACGGGTCAAATTGTGCCTGGTGAGTTGTCCTGGTTTGCTTTTTCATGAGGGTTGGTTTGTTGCAGGGGGAGATGTTCACCATCTTTTTTTCCTTCTTTTGCTGTGGGGCTGTTCTCTTCTTTGTTGTCTTCTGTTGAGAGCATCTTTTCTGTTGTGCTGTATATTTTAATGAATATAGAAAGCGTTAGAAATTGAAAGATGTCAGGTTAAAATGAATAAAAAAAGGAATCAACAGCAGATATTAATTGTGTTTTTTGTTTGTTTTGTGATTTGTTTTTAGGTAAAAGAAACTATATACCATTATTAAAGGATGAGGATGAAAAAATGAATGTTAAAATTGAAGGTTGACTGCAATATGTGTAAGATGAGGTAAAATCAACAATGCATCTAAAAATAAATGTTTGGTAATGTTTAAACATTCTGATATCTGGCAATAAAGAACAAAATAAGGAAATGTGTTAAATTGAGATATAGAAAGGAAGAAGAAAAATGTGGAGAAGAGTCATACAAACTAAAAGGAATGTATTGTAAGCTCTATTTATTGAGAATGACAAAAGTGATATTGGTTTATAAAAAGATAATAGTATATATCAGATAAAAACTGTAGATAATTCTTGAAAGAAATAAATTCAAATTCATGATGTTTTAATAGATGTAATTCAAAGTATGTGTGAATGGTGAATGAGGTAAAAATAGCAATGGGATGTCATATGATTTGCGAATTTAAGAATATCAGTACGGATTATACCTGGGTGTGATTTTTTTTGTGGCTGTTTTTTTTTTTTTTTGAAGGCCATCAAAGGGATATCATCTGAGCTCAAAATATCTTTTGTGGTTGTTGCATCTTTAGCTGTATCTGCGTTGGCGATTTCTTCAATTGTTGCTTCTCTGTTGAAGATGGTTTTTGGAAGAACAGGAAAAAAAGGAATGGATGTTAGAATTCATAGAAATGTCCAATAATTTGAATAGTATTAGCATGAGGAGTTAGAGGTTTTATAAATTGGGTACCTCTTGAATTTTTTTCTCATGTTGGTGAGAGAAGTGAAAAGAGCCCTTTTTACTGCAGCTTTTTTGGGTGACATGAGAGTGGGGTATTTTCTGAAAGTCCTTGATGAACCGGAAAGTGCTTTTGCTGGAAATTTTTTTGAAGTAGGTGATGGAGTGGAAAGAAGATTTGTTTGGTTTGATTTGTTCCTTTGTATGCATAACCATTTGTTGATCGGAGGGAAGAGAGGGTTGTTCAAGAACTTGGGTTTCGTCATCAAAAATAGCGTGGATCAGAAGGTCATTTCTTTTGAAATCAGTTTTCATGCTGCCAAACCTGATTTGGAAATTTTTAATTTGGCCTTTGAGTCGAAGTATATGTTATGGGAATTGATTCTGGTCATTAAAACCTTGTTCAACTACCAAGCTGAAGCATGAGATTCCAAAGAGTTGCTCAGCGGGCTCTCCAATTATCATAACACTTGTTGTGTTACTTGCGTCAGCAATTGCAAAACTGACTTTGAACCTACATTTTTAATGTGAGTTGCTATAGCTGAATTGAAGAATGTAAGTTGAGAAAGTATAAGAAGGTTAAAAAAATTCTATTATGTGGTATATAGATGGCTTTAATTCTTATTTGATTGATTGCAGTTGCAAAAATGTTATTAGGTTTCAAAGTTGTGAATATTGTATTTTGGTATATTACATTTATTTCTTAAGAGAGATGAAGTGCATGTGTAAAAGTGATTATATACTTTGATTATTTAAGGTGTGTCTTAAGGGATTTTTTATTAATGAAAATAAGGATTATGGATGTCCATCATGCACACTAAATATATATTTTTTAAATGTGTAGCATGCATGCTATTTTTTAAAAATGGATGTGATGTACAACCAACAATTACACACAGCGGTTATAGTTTATGAAGTATATAGTTTATAATTGTTTGGCAAAAGTAAAAAAAAAAAAAAAAAAGAAATTGGTTACCAAGGGATAGGAAGTGTGTTGAGGGTGCCATGTCTTGGACAAATGAGTTCATCACTCTCAGGTGAAGGCTTGACCTGTTTGTGGCAAGTTGGACATGCTTTATACCACCATCCAACATTTGTGTTAAACTGTGTAATAGTTGCACGGTAGATAACCAGTTTGTCCTATAAGTTGTTAAAAATAAGTAGTTAGGGTATTGAAGAAGTTTAGATGAAATGAAAGATTTAAAATGGATGACTTGAGATATTTATTTTGATCAAAATCAGGAGAAATGATAATGATGATGCAATTATGAAAATAGGCCTCTCAAGTAAATTATATGAACTCTATAACAAAAAACAAACAATCTAACAATGCTTGAACTGAGAGCAAATTTTTAGTTCTATTCTTTATGTTAAGTGAGAGATGTCCAGGGTTGCAAAACGCTGAAATACAAAATAATCTGAATAAAACTTTTGTTTATCATATTATATGAAGTACTAGAATAAATGGTTTTAGTTGTCTACAAATGCTTGAGTTTTTGGACAATGCCTAGAAAGTTTTTGGTATCAGTGAAAATACCAAAAACAAACTGAATTAGTCTAAAGATTGGCTGAATATTTATAAGCATCTTATAGTTAATTGTACAGCAGAGCCTTTACAAAAATAAAAAAGGTGATTATGTGCTAACTATGCAGGATAATTGTAATTATGTTATACTAAAGTCGATGCTGCATAATTATAAGCATGTTATATTTAAGTTTTAACTTTGTCCAAATATGATGGATAATTATAAGCATTTTATATTTAAGTTGCTGTTGTCTAAGTTATAGTTTTTTTATAAGCATTTTAGTTGTTAGTTAGTAGTTAATTGATATGAATATTTATAGTTAATTGGTATATATAAGTTAGTGTGAACATTGTTTGGTAAAGTTCATTTGGTGCAAGTATAGGATGGTTAGTTTGACAAAGTTTATACGGTGTAAGTATATGTTAGTCTGAAGATTGTTCCTAATTAGTATTTCTGAGTGAATATGTATTGTTGAGAACCAGTATAAACCAATGTAATTAGGTTATGAGTAGATATTTACAGATTTCATATTTTAGAAAGGGAAGCAGATATGTGAACACTGCTAAAGATGCCAAACCACTAAAAGTTTGTAGGTTATTCTATTATGAAAGAGTATATTAGAATAATAGTCTGAAAAATGCGAAACTACTTAGATTGTGTGCTCCACAATGAAAAGAATAAAAAAAATGTAAATGGGTTAAAGTAGTTTTTTGTGAATGTGGATTACCTTGTTCAGATCTGGATCAAGTATATTCAATTATGCTATATCCACCTTTTGACTCTCTTTTAATTGTTGATAAGGAAGTTGTAGCATTGCTGAAGGTGGGAGCACTTTGATGGCTACTGTATCATCCTTGAAACTGAATTGTTGTTGTTAAAAATATTGAATTGCAGAGTTATTTTACAAAAGTAGAATTGGTATATTGAAAAAGTTTAAAAAATGTTACGCAATCTTGTATGATTCAAGTTCTGGTATTGGTGGATTGATGAAATACAGAGTTGAGTTGGTGCTGCTAAGAACAGGTTTTCCTGTGCATGGGTAAAAGAAAAATGAGGCAATTTTTTTTATGAATATTGGACATGCAAATAATAGGAAGTTGGGAAAATGTATCAGTTACTTTGATATTCTTTTACCTTGACGCTTTTGAAAACGATAAAAACTGATGGTGCCAATTGTTCTATAGCACTGTGATCAAAGTTCTTGGCAGCATCGCTCCATAGTGTGACTCTAATTGTCTGATGGCTGAAGGAATGAATGCAGGACAAAATATTTTAATGGTGATCGTAAAAGTGTTAAAATTTGTAAAGACTTGGTTAATGGTTGTACCTAATGTTTTGAATATATACTTCACATTTGCTCTCCAACCTTGTTTTCTCAATCATCTTTTGTTCCAAATGTTGTATTCCAGTTATGTGTCCCATCACATCTTCCAATCCATGAAAAAATCATAAGCAGATGTCTAAAGTGCATAAGAGAAGTGTGTAATTATAATTTGAGTAGTCTAAGAGCGAGAGTAAAAAAATTTAATGAAAATGTTGGGAATAAATATGTTTTGTGATCAGTACCTGTTAGAATTGTGGTTGTATTTATCCGTGTGGATAGTTGATTGTAATCCATGAGGTGAAAACGGTGCGCTGGAATATTTGGTTGAACAACTGTCAATTTCTTGAATACGGTTCTCTCATTGAAAATGATAGCAGCATCATGAGGAACGACTTTGTAGATTGATCTGCTCTTTATTGTGTGAAAGTAGCTGATGTCATACCGGATTGTATCTTTGGAGCGACACAATCATAGTCAATTTCTTTGACTGTTGCCTGAATTGCATCTCCCTTGATTCAGAAGAAAAATAAACTTAATTAATCATGTTAGAATTGCAACAATCAAGAAAACAGATAAATTCCCAAAATGTAAACACTAAATGAAGCATGACATTGAAATAAGAGAAAATGGAGCATAGAATTGATTGGATTGTATGGGTTATCTGTAGACCATACTAAGTTATACTCGTACCATATGAAGTTTGTTAGACTAACTATGATATATTTGGAGCATATGAATTTTGGCAATTTAACAAAGCCAGTATTTAGTATAAAAAAAAAGTTAGTTAGATGAAAATTTGATATCTGTAGACAATTTGCACAGGGATTGTGTAAGGGTTTTTTAGCAGGTAAATGTGGCTGTGAAGACTTCAAACAATTGTTTAAAGAAATGAATGAATGGTTGCAAATTGGGGAGATGGTAGATGTTTAAAAAAAAAAAAAAGATATATGATTTTTGCAATTTAAAAGGTTGAAATGGTGCTTCAATTATGTGTTGTAATTTTGATTAAAAAAATGGGGGGTGGCAGCAGTAGTCTAATGTTGTTTAGAAATTTTATATACTGTCAGCAATATAAGGTGGGTGCCAGCAGTATTGTTTTTGAGTACTGGTTTTTTCATATGTTATATTTTGAAAAAAAAAACACTCTTAGTGAGTTGATCGATTTATATTTTTTAGGAGGAAAACAGTTTTGCAAGGTGTTTTGGCATGGAAAAATAGTTTTGGGAAAGTATGTTTGACTTAGATTTAGGTAAAAATGTTTTGCTTTTCAAAATTAGATTTATTCAAAGGAACAACAATAATAGTATAATAAGTAATGGGGAGAGTTTATTTACCATCGCATCAACCAATATGCATTCTAAACCAGGAAATTGATGATTAGATCCAAAAACTTTTGGCCTCCAGATCCTGCAAATTCAAACTCTAATTTTGAGTTTGTCCTGATGAGGTTGCAAGCTCTTGATTGGACTTATTTTCATTGTATCAGAGGGCTGAAAATATAGCATATTTTGTGTCAGTAAAAGAAGAAATAAATTTTGCTAAATAAGAATAGATATAAAATATATAGAGATGTTTAGGTATGCATAGAATGAAGTTTAGACCTGAAAATAAATTTTGAAGAACGTCTTTATACATAATGTTTTTAGTGTATTTATTTGGCATTTCTCCATTGTTGTCTTTAATAATTTTAAGCCCTTCCCTTGATGTAACCCTAGACAATGCGACATACAGTTGCCCATGGGTGAAGACAAGCTGGGGAAGATATAAACCAACTGTTTTAAGAGATTGTCCTTGACTCTTGTTTATCGTCATTGCATAGCTTGGTCTAATTGAGAATTGACGCCTTTTAAAAGTGAAAGGTCATTTTTTTTCTGTTGCTGTAAGGCTGATTCTAGGTATAAAGAATTTGTGACCAATGTTGCTACCAGTTAGTATCGTTGCTTCAATAACTCTATGAGTCATTTGGGTTATGACCAATCTAGTTCCATTACATAGCTCTGAAGATTGGTTTAAGTTCCTTAACAACATGATGGGCATGCCTATTTTTAAAGTTAGACCATGTGGAGGTAAGCCATTGAATTCAAGCTGATTAAGGAATTCTATGGGATACATTACGCTAAGATTGGAATTCTATGGAATTCTATGGGATACATTACGCTAAGGGATACATTACGCTAAGATTTTCTAAATTTCCAGATGAGGAGCATAGAGAATCAGAACTTAAATAAGTTCTGGCTTCTCCAGGTAATAAATCTATGGCATAGTTATTTATTTCAGGGACAGTAGAATTCTTAGGTGTAACAATGGCTCTTTCTCTTAAGTAAGCATAATTGTCAAAGTGGCTAACAAAGTCTGGATATGTTGCTAAAAAAATTGAGTCAATTGGATTTGTGTATGACTCAATCAATAAATCTCCAGGAATTTCTACCCAAGATACCTCCTCATCTGTTAGATCATTTATATCGCATATTTGACCATCACCAATTTTGAGTATCCAAGTAGCAAAGTCTGCAAGTTTTGTTTTTTCCTCACTGTTTAACCCCTCCCTTAATAGCCTCATATTTTCTTTCAAAGAAAAAATTTTGAAAGAAGGCCACAGATACGAACTATTAAGAGTGGCATGTACTATTTCTTCCCTTGTTCCACCTGGAATAACTGGTAGTATTTGCCTAAAATCACCCCCAGCAAAAAAGGTTTCCCACCAAATGGGACAGGCTGACCTGAATTATCTAAATGTGATAAAATATCACATCGTGATTTGTCTAGTGCTTCAAAACAGTCCCTATGATTCATAGGTGCTTCATCCCAAACAACTAAGGCAGCTTTTTCAATCAATTTAGCAAGATGAGTTTGTTTTTTTATTTGACATGCGGAAGAATCAGCGAGATTGAGAAGAATTTTAAACCTAGAATGAGGTGTTTTGCCTCCAGGTAACAGCAATGATTCAATACCAGATGAAGCAACAGCTAGAACAATCTGACCCTGAGATCTAATTTTATTAATTATTGTGTGCCACAAAAAAGTCTTTCCAGTTCCCCCATGCCCATAAACAAAAAACAAACTTGGTTTTTTTTCATTTATGGCAGTGATAACAGAATCATACACTTGTCTTTGTTCTTTGTTGAGTTGAGTAATTAAAACAAAATGTTCATTGGCTAACTGATGAAGATATATCATAATCTAATTCTTCTCTTAACAGTTTATTCCTAATTTGTAAGATGCTTTGTTCATCAGGAATTGGAAGATTATGATCTTTCAAACTGCTAGATGATGCATTAAAGAGTAGCCCTAGTTCATACAGAAGGGAATTTTTTAATTCAGATTGTGGCACAATCAGATTAGGCATACAAAATGTTTTTCTAAGATTATATAACATGTCATCACACATATTCTGCCAGTGAGCATTGAAAATGAGTGCATGATTTGCTACATCACAAAACAAAATTATTGTAACAAATAATTGCCTTAATTCAGAGCATGATGCTGTGCTGACAACATTTTCTAAGGCCTCAATCCATTCGCTATTATCCCCTAACAGACCCAAAGACCTACATGCAGACTGATATGATGGGTGTTTAATGCCATTAAGAGTTTTTATATCATCAAAATCAAAGGCACCTTTATGGAAATTTAAAAGCATTCTCAAGTAATATAATTCTCTAGCTGCAGGGTGTACATAAGCTATTCTGCCTATAGATTGGCCTTTTTTTCTAGGTGTCCAAATCTTATTGCGAGAATTCCATACAAATTTAGAAGGAAATTCTGAATAAGATAAGTTTCGTGCCTGAGGATAATTTTTGTTTGCTTGAAACCAACTGGTTAACATTGTATCCTGGATAGTCTCTCGATTAAGAATCGAATCAAGTGCTTGATCTTCACCGAAAATAACATTTTTCTCTAAAGGCAGATGTATACGCAATCGTTCAATGGCAGGTTGTCTACAGTGAATAAGGAATTGAAATAATCTCCATGCAGCTTCATATGGTGATATATATCTACAATTAAGATAGGATAATATTTCATCTTGTGGTTTGTTTTCAATTATGACTCTACCTCTATTTGAACCTTTGTTGATGTATTTAAACAGATATTTTATAAGCATTGATTGACAGCACAATTCAACATGTATATGAGCATTATACCTTAATAATAACTCTGAATTGTAAGGTACTTTAAAACTGTTATCAATCTTAATTCCATTTTTCAGCACAAATCTATTAGGATTATCACGACGCCTATTTGTAGGAAAACCATTTGTTTCAAAAATTGTTTCACTTTTGTATTGCTTTGGGAAAAATTTAGAACACTTTCTTCCTCGCATGCAAGGAGAATTAGAATTTAAATCGCCACACGGACCATGGATCATGAACTGATCTACAATATGATAAAAGTGTTGGATCCACAGTTTTGTCTGGAAATTCAACTGAGATTATTGAGTCAATATCTGCTGCAGACAATGACTTGAAATTTTGTTCCAACCAAATGAGGAGATGACAATGAGGCAATCCACTTTTTTGAAATTCAATTGTATGAACTTCTGTTTGACATGCCAGAGAGGAAAAAAACAATAGGATTAATTAATTTTGTATTTAAAAAGGAAGAAAGTCAACAAAGAACAAATTCTCTTTGATGAAATTCACCTACTGCAACTTGTCCGAAAGGTTTTCCTGATTTGATGTAACTAATCATATCATTCAGTTTGATTTTGAATATTCTAGTAATGATGTCAGGCCTATCTTCTGGTTTGCAGCTAAGTTTTCTAAGAAGTTCTCTAACAATTTCAGGCCACTTGACATTGCAAGTAAAGGTCATAAAAAGATCTGGATTGCCATAATGCCTACAAATTGCCATAGCATCTTGGTAATTATTAATTAATCATATATCTAGCACTTTCAGTGTGTGAGGTTGGCAATATAACCCGCTGTCCTAGATCACTGGCATTTGTATGACCTATTGAAATTGCATCATAAATGCCTTTATAAACTTCACCTCTCAGATTTTTTTGATTTTTTCTAATGAAATCTAATCTATCCTCTTCAAGAATTGCATAGGCATCCCCTAAAAATTGTTGAAATAATCTTCCACCTTTTAAGAGTGTACTAAATTCAAATTGTCTCTCCTGAATTTGATAGGCTATAAAGGCTCTCATAGGCACCCTTCCTGTTTTTGGCTGATGACCTTTAAAATCATGATTCTATTTAATATTAGGGCTATAACCATCTTCACCATAAGGAAATAGAATAGGATATTGTAAAGACATGAATTTTTTATTTAATTTTGTTATTCGTTTCAACTCTCCATTTTGACTTTCTATGACCATATCTCTGTTTGAATCAAAGAGACCAATATCTCCTACTATCAGACCAGCAATTTCATCAGATGTGGGGCTTTCATATTGTTTACTATGACTTAACTGCTTTCCCAATATTCTCACTTTAATATCACTAATAGAATTGCTTTCTAATTTATCCTTGACTGTTCTAAAAAATTTCACCAAGTCATTTGATTGGTCAAACACTTTGATAAGGCCTTCAACAATTTTTGGATCAAGATTTGTATTATTTTGTTTACGATTAACTGCATTAAGGCGATTCATAACCTCATTATAGGTATCATAGATATAGAGCTGGGCAAATTTTGGACATTGGTGTTCCGGCGGTAACCGTGACCCCATTAAATGATGAACCTGACCACTAATTTTAAAAATGTAGGACCTGGCCTATTGTTAATCGAATGATCAATTTTGGCTCCCATTGAAGTGAATACAAACATAGAATTGTATGCCCTAAAAATTGAGCTTTTTTGGCCTTTGCTTGGATCAAGTAAATTGTCTAAAAAGTTAGGAGTTGGTTTGGTAATTGGAAGTTTAACTTTTCCTTGCAAACAACAAAGACTGAACAAAGGCTGTTTGTTTGTACATTTTTTACCAATGGATTCATCTAGCCAAAAAAGTGCATTACAGTAAATGCACTTATAATCCTTATCTCCAAAATCCACATATTTGTGAACCATTCCTATGGAAAGAAGAAGTGTGAAAGAAAGAAAGAGTATCAATGCATATTATCACTGATAGGACAATAATGTAGAAATGTTGAAATAAATTTTAATAAAAAATTTAACATACTTTGTCTTTTTTTTTTTTCTGATAAAATGATTGGCTCCTATAGCTGTGATTTGCAGTGTTTTCATTCAATGTAGAGGTCAGGGGTGCAAGTTGAGAATGAAAAACATTTAGATTACATGATACAGTATCAGAATCAGAGTTCAATCGTTCCAAAGGGACCTGATCTGTAGTTTCCTGAATTGCATTAATATGCGTTAAAGTTGTATTTCTAATAGACTTGTGTTTTTTCCTATGAGTTGGAGAATTTAATTCACAGGCAGTGATAGAAAGAACATCACAAACATTTTCAGCGGCAACTTGCACACCAGTTGAAATATGAGAACAATCATCTTTATCTAACATGAGAACTCTACTACGAACCCTAGACTTTTTATCCATCACATTGAAAGAAAAAAGCCTGAAGCAATGAATGGATAGCTGGAGGAAAAAAAAATACACACATATAAATAAATTGCAAATTTAAAAGAACATATATACCACAACCAATGAAAGCAAATTGATATTCATCCATGATCAGAAGATATTTAACATGACCAATAACACATGCGCAACGAACATATTTAAAAAACATGTAGCAAAAGCTAACCTTTTGCATAGCAAGATCAAATGCCACAACAACGCAGCCTCAACGTCAAGCTCAAACAACCAACACAACAGTACCTAGAAAACATGGATATCAATGTTAAAAATCGAGCAATCAGATCAAAATAAAGCAAAACTTAGATATAACACATATAAAAGATCTAAAAAGTATAGACATAAAAGTATAAGGGAGATAATCCAAATTGATTTATTTGAAAGGTAAACATTGGAAAAAATGTAAAAAATTAAACTACCGGTAAAAATGTTGATATCTTTCTTGTCTAAAATGAAAAAAAATAGTGATTTAGAATAAGAAAAAATGTTAAGCAACAGAAATAAGAATGGTCCATCGTAATATGTATGATATGAGACAAAATCAACAATGTTCTACCTCCTGTGCATACTACATATTTTGGGGACATCAAACACCTTTGGATCCTATCTCAGTCATGCTGCCTCAAGCAATGGAAACAACTGATTTTGGCGGTATTCCTCAACCATGGGATAACCTGTTTGGTGTACCCCCTCAACCATTTATGGCCAACGAGAGTGGCCTCCCACAAAGTACACCTAACAGCTTTGGTATCCTGCAGCCCACCCCCCACTCTCCAAAGGTAATTTCAAATTTTCGTTCAGAGTGTACAAATGTTGTGGGTTGTGGTATAGGAGAATCATATGTGAGCGACGCAAGGAAGGCTGATTTTACTAGGAAGTACAAGTGTGGCACCCATTGTGGGATGTGTGAATATGTTGGAGGTGAGGACTGTTCTAACTCATGGGAACAACAAACATGGCCCTATGGATATTGTTTATCCTAATCTCATACCTGCAGGTCTTCCTACTCATGTTTAGCCCAATGATTTGGGGTCTCATCTCTCTCACCAAGTTGTGTAAGACTCTTATGAAACTGCTCCTCTCACAAGATTGTGGACAATTCTGCCCAACCTTGTGCCTGCCACCATGTTGTAAAGGATAGTTATGACACTACTAGGTCCACTGACCTAGGTCCTTAGCTTTGTATGCAGTAACTAGCTTCATGTGTAGCTGGATTGTGCATTTTTTGCTTATCTATTGGAAGGAAAAGGGACAAAATGCTAAGTACACCCCTACTATCACTTGGTTTTGCATACCAGCTCCTATTTTGAGGACTTAATCCAACTAACCGGATTTTTTGCTATCCTCCCTTTTTGCTAGTGACTTAGTCTATTTAAATGTTTATCACTCTAATTTCCCTATGTGTAATGTTATATTTCAGTTCACCCTTCTCACTCTACCCAATGACGAGTCCACGTTATGGGCTACCTGTTTTGTAGCCCATGTGGAATTTTTTTTTTTTTCTAGGTTATTTTCACATTTAATCCTACCCCAAATATTGACCCCAGCCGACTTATACCCAACTACGTACCCAAATTCTTCACTAATCACTAGTATCCAAAACAAACATTAGTCATCTTCACTCTTCAACACACACACACACACTCTCTCTCTCTCTCTCTCTCTTCTCTCTCTCTCTCTCTCTCTCTCTCCTTCAGTCTTCAACATGTCTTCTCTCCACTATCCAGTACGTACCACGTATATCTTCCAATCCAAGTATGAATTCTCCAAGTTTTTGGTGAAAACTGAAATATCTCTACAACTCGATCAACTTCAAGCTCCTAGGTAGTGTTTGGCATTCTCTTTTTTATTCTCTTTTTTTAATTTCCAAGTTTTAAAATTAGGGATTTGATTATTTTATGTGATTAAATTAGGGATTTGATGATTTAATTAGGACTTGATTTTGATTAATGTATTAGTAAATTATGATTTGATTATTTTGATTATTGTATAGGATTTGCTTTGTTGGTCGTCTTGTGGAGTGCCTCACTTGTGGGGTAAGCTCATTCTGTATTTATGTCCCCCTGACTAGGTGTATTTTTTTTTATTAATAAAATTTACACATATCGTCGAGTTTTTTATAAGCTAAACTTAGCCCATCCCACTTTGAAATCCTGGATTTGTCCCTGACTCTACCATATTCCCCTACTTAACTTTTGTACATACTATGTCTGTCCTTATTCTATGTATTCAGCAGTTTGTGGTATTTTATGTTCTATGCTTATACACTACGTTTGCATACACTGGGAACCCTATATTTCAACATCCACTTGCATCAAACTATACAACCAACTATGTTGCCATGTTTTTTCATCTTTCATATTATCAGCCCCTAGTTCATTCCTACTTACTTTGACTGCCACCTACTGTCTTCCTGATTTTTTTTTTTCCATTTATATTTTGGTCATCCTATCATGTAAGATACAGCTCCATTACTGTAATATGAAAACTAAACAAGAGAATATTAATTTTCACATGGTCAATTAAACTATACATAACATGCAGACAATTCCTAATTACATGCTCAACAATTCCCAATTATTACCTTCCATCCGTCCAAGGATTTGATATATATTATTTTCATAATAGAATCACCCAGCAGCATAGTTCATATAACAAGTCTCCACTCTAGTATATGGATCATAACTGGCGCCTACTACCCTATACATATTAAAAACCAAATATGTATGCAATGAATGTGGAATGGTATTTATACTCAATAGCAGTGGCAACCACTCTATTTCATTTTTAACTATGCAAGGCATTTTGAACACAACTCCAATTTAATAAGTTATTGGCATATTATTTAGGAGGCATGCTAACATTTGTTTCCTCTACCACAAGTCTGCTAACATTTGTTTGTGTCATGTATTCCATCATGTGCCTTTTCATGTTGATTTGAATGTTGCACTTACCTTTCTGGCATACTAGCTACTCTCATTCCTACTAAATTTCCTGCATTCAACACAAGCATAGTTCAATATACTTTATATAGCCGTATTTTCGTTTGTCTATATATAGCATCATATGGTCAAACATATAAATGGATAAATGTTTAACAATCATCCCTGTTTGTTAATAGGTTTTGGTCCTCATATAACTTAAATGAAAAATATGTAAAAAAATAATTGACTGAAACACAGAAATTAGCAGTCAATTAATGAAATGGGTGTGGTGTCTAAATGAAAAAAATTTCAAATGCTGTTTGAGATAGTTAAGTGGGAGGAGGTTATTGAATAAGTTGAAATTAAAAATAAAATAGCTAATATACTATATATTAGTAAATCAATAACAGAGAGACGGAAGTAGTTGTAGTTAACTTACCCAACAATTTATGGAGGTGAGGGACAATCGAAGATTCAGCATGTAATGGGCTTTAGGGAACCTAATTAAGGGGATGGGCAAGCCATATATGTGTGGCTCCTATGTCACTGTAGCCCAAACTTACAAACAAGAGTCCCTCTTATTGTAAACAAAAGGGACAGAATGGATCAGATATTAAAAATAATAATTCTTGTAGTGTGTACAAGAGTGCAATTTTCTTATAACAAGTGTAACTCCAGGTAAGAATAGTAAAAAATTACATATAGAAGGTAAATCAAACACTTAATGTCAATTTCTATAACCTCTTATGTTGACAAGTATTCTCTTTTAATTAAGAGAGACTTAGAGTTCAGTCCATTTTATAAGTTTTTCTTAGACTAAAACAGGTAGTGATTTAGGGTTTTCAATTAAATCTATTTATTTTTCTTCTTTGACAGCTTTATGTTATGTTTTAACTCCAAGATTTTGGGCTCTGCCCAAAATCTCGAAGTTAAAACCTAACATGCACCTCTACAAAGCCCACTCTACACTCTAGGAGGGGAAATACCCTTCAAATTAGGGAAGAACTTTATTATGAATTAAAATGATTTTCTTCTAAATTAAAAAGACTTTATTATAAATTAAAATGATTTTCTTATAAATTATTATGAATTAAAAAAATTTTCTTATAAATTTTAAAACACCTCTGGTCTCCATCTAAAAACTATTTTCCTAAAAGACCTAAGTCTAATTATCTTTTTAATTAATGTATTACCATTTTAGTTATTTCCCAATGGCATATATATTGTCATATATATCTTATTTAGTATTAATATATTATATATAGTATGGTATCTGTGGTTTTTTTTTTTTTTTCTATTATGGCATGTTATTTCTTAAATATTTATGAGTTGTTAGTTTACATGCATATATTCATCTTATCATATATAGCATGGTAATGTTGGTTTTTCTATTAAGGCATGTGTTGTATCATTTTTTACGAAAAATCTAACAGAAGGTAACGGAGAGACAACATTGATGTGCAGTAATAAATATAAAAAAGTAAGGACTACATTGAGCGAAAATGAACTTTAAGGACCAAATTATATATTGGTAAAAGTTGATGAACCATTTGTGATAAAAATCCTATTAATTTTGGACGAAAAATTTGCTATGCTATTTTTTTTTTTTGTCATTGTCTTATATACTATTAAAAATTGGAATTGATATATTTGTTTAACGAAAAATAGTGACAATGTGACTAAAATTGGAGCAAATATTTAGAGACTCCAATTATTCATCCAAACATCACAAAGGAGTTAATATCCAACAACATTTTGATTGCCACTTATATTCGATACCAAGATTCTAGATTTCTAGGTATGCTGGAAAATTACATACCTAATTTGTATTGGATTAATGTGATCAGTAGAGAAGAGATTAGCATAAAATCCAGATATTTACTGGATGCAATAACATTAGAATATAAAAAGTATAAAACCTTGTTTATTAACATTTTGTCATATTATAAAAAATAAAAACATTTTGCAATAATAATCCAAACGCCCTTTATACAATTTTAAATGATAAATAAGCTCACTTGTCATTAATTAGAGCCACCAAAAAGATAGTATTTATAAAACGAAAAGAAAAAAAACTAAAATGAGGCTTCGCGTAGCGTAACTGCGTAAGTATTAGACTATTAGTTAGACTAAGTATTAGACTAAGTTTTTGAGGGTCGGGTACTCGGGTGGGTATTAGACTTGAGTTAACAGAACACCTCTCTAACTCTCCCTAAATTCAGAGGCTTCTCTTCTCTGACCCCTCACTCGCTAAAATCAGAGGCTGAAGACGATGCTGAAGAAAAACCATTTGAGCTTTCTTCACCAGCTGAAGACGACGATGTCGACAAGTGCTTCTTCTTCTTGCAACAGACACAGAGGTATTCCTTTGCCTTGTCTTCACTACTCTACTCATCTTCTTTTCTTCAACAATTACTTTGCCTTGTTTCATTCTCAATCCTCAAACCCAACAAAATCTACAAACCCCCAACCCAAACCCACTAATCTCCACGATGCTTTCAATTTGTTCAATACCATGCTTCAAATGCGTCCTCTGCCTTCGGTTGTCCGTTTCAATCAAATTATGGGTCAAGTTGCAAAATTGAAACATTATTCGGCGGTCATATCTTTGAATAACCAAATGTGTCTGTTGGGAATTGCACCTAGTGTTTATACTCTAAACATTATCATTAATTGTTTTAGTCATCTGAACCAAATGGGTTGTAGTTTATCGGTGTTGGGAAAATTCTTCAAATTTGGCTTTGAACCAGATGTCACGACCTTCACCACTCTAATCAAGGGCTTTCTTCTCGAAGATAGAGTTGCTGAGGCTGCAGGACTGTACAGAAATATGGTGGAGGGAGGTTGTAAGCCCGATGTGGTCACATTTAGTACTTTAATAAACGCCTTTTGCAAAAAGGGTAATAATGGTGCGGCTATTCAATTGCTTAGGAAGATGGAACAAGAAGGCTGTAAACCGAACGTAGTTTCCTATAGCACGATCATTGACAGTCTTTGTAAAGACACACTAGTTGTTGATGCATTGAATCTCTTCTCAGAAATGATTAGTAGGGGTATTCCTCCAAACGTCCTTACGTATACCTCTTTGATTGATGGAGTTTGCAAATTAGGAGAGTGGGAAGAAGCTACGAGATTGTTGAAGGAAATGGTGAGTAAAAAAATCTTTCCAAATGTACACACCTTCAATGTCTTAGTAGATACACTTTGTAAGGAGGGGAAAGCTGTGGAAGCAAAAAGTGTGGTTGAAATGATGATTCAAAGAGATATTGAACCTGATACGATTACATACAGTTCACTTATGGATGGTTATTGTTTGCGAGGTGAATTGAAGGAAGCAAAAAGAGTTTTTGATCTAATGTGTAGCAAGGGTGCCATTGTTGATGCTCATAGTTATAACATATTGATAAACGGATATTGCAAGCATAAAAAGATCGAAGAGGCCATGATGCTTTTTGAAGAAATGTCTCGTACAGGACCAGTTCCTAATACCATTACGTATACCACTCTTATTTATGGTTTTTGCAAAGTGGGGAGAACACAAGATGCTCAAAACTTGCTCTCTAAGATGCAAGCTTGTGGCCAACTTCCAGATGTCCAAACTTATGCTGTTTTACTGGATGGCCTTTGTAAAAACCAACAACTTTCTATGGCATTAGAATTGTTTAGAGAGATAGAAGGCAAGAAGTTGGATATGGATATTGTGATTTACAGTATTCTAATTGAAGGTTTGTGCATAGCCGGAAAAATTGAATCTGCAAGGGACTTTTTTTGCAGTTTATCATCAAAAGGGATTCAACCTAATGTGAGGACGTATACTATAATGATTAATGGACTTTGTACTGGAGGCCTAATAGGTGAAGCCGAAAAGTTGCTTAGAGGAATGGCAGAGAAAGGCTGTTCTCCAGATGATTGCACCTATAACACAATTATCCGTGGGTGTTTCAATAATGATGAGACATTAAGGGCGGTGGGACTTATTCATGAAATGGTGAGAGGGGTTTNTTGCATCTTTTGGAAATTGAAACTTGAAACACTTGAGGTAGATCTGTTCTAGGATAGGGTTCCGTTTTGGTCTTGCCTTTGGGCTTTTATATCCTCTGAATTTAGAGATACCTCTTTCCAAGCTATATTTTATGATCGGAGAGCAGCTGTATTGTAGTCTTGGTAGTCCCTGTCTTTCTGGTTGTTAGTGTTTTGGTTGTATCCTTTAGTTTTTTCTGAGCAGTGGACATCTTGTCCACTGTGTTGTACTACTTTTTCATTAATAAAAGTTTGTTTCTTATATAAAGAAAAAAAAAAAACACTTCCCACCATCACGATGAACTTTGAAACTTTTGCACCTTTGACAGCCATGGATGTATCATATATGTTATTTATTAATCCATCATGTGAAAACACAATGTGAGTTTGTGGTTGGGCCCCATTTATTTTTTATCAAAATTCCTCAAATGTTGAGACTTATTTGGATTTTTTATTTTTATTTTTGCAAGGAGGGAAGAGAATGTGACACACTGAAGGTTCATGGTTACTTCCATTGACTGCCTATTAATTTGTTTTCCTCATTCTTTTTTTTTCGCAGATCAATAGATGCATCTAATTAAGTCGATGACTAACTTTTGTTTGCAAGATCCTATATAGTCTATAGAGGAATTCTCTTATAATCCTTGCAGTGCATGTTGAACTAGTAAAACTAAAATGGGTAATAATGGTGCGGCTATTCAATTGCTTAGGAGGATGGAAGAAGGAGCTTGTAAGCCTAATGTAGTTGTCTATAACACGATCATTGACAGTCTTTGTAAAGACACGCTAATTGCTGATGCATTGAACCTCTTCTCAGAAATGATTAGTAGGGATATTCCCCCAGACGTTTGAAATGATGTTTGATTGATGGAGATGCAATAAGGAGAGTGAGAAGAAGCTACGAGATTATTGAAGGAAATGGTGAGTAAAAAAGTCTTTCCAGATATACACACCTTCAATGTCTTAATAGATACACTTTGTAAGGAGGGGAAAGTTGTGGAATCAAAAAGTGTGGTTGAAATGATGTTTCAAAGAGATATTGAACCTGATACGGGTAAGTACAATTCGCTTATGGATGGTTACTGTTTGCAAGGAGAATTGAAGGAAGCAAAAAGAGTTTTTTATCTAATGCTTAGCAAGGGCACCATTGTTGATGCTGTTAGTTATAACATATTGATAAATGGATATTGCAAACATAAAAAGATCGACGAGGCCACAATGCTTTTTCAGGAAATGTCTCGTATGGGATTAATTCCAAATACCATTACTTATAACACTCTTATAGATGGTTTTTGTAAAGTGGGGAGAATACAAGATGCACAAAACTTATTCTCTAAAATGCAAGCTTCTGGCCAATTTCCAGATGCTCAAACTTATGCTGTTTTACTGGATGGCCTTTGTAAAAACCAACAACTTTCTATGGCATTAGAATTGTTTAGAGAGATGGAAGGTAAGAAGTTGGATATGAATATTGTGATTTATAGTATTCTTATTGAAGGTTTGTGCATAGCCGGAAAAATTGAATCTGCATGGGACCTCTTTCGTGGTTTATCATCAAAGGCACTTCAACCTGATGTGAGGACATATACTGTAATGATCCATATCAAATTGTGTTTTTATTTCTCTTTCATTATTATGTTTTATAGAAATGCTAGGCATGCCTGTTAATGTTCTTGCAGTTAAGTCTCATCTGCATGACATGTTGATGATATCATTAAAGATAATAATTTAAAATTTAAAGATGACGATAACATCATATGACATCATTAAAAATAATAATTTAAAATTTAAAAATAACGATAACATCATATGACATCATTAAAGATAATAATTTTAAATTTAAATATTAATAGTTATAAATGTGTTATAATTTTAATGGAGTGATGACACTATCACCATGTTAGCATACCACCTCGTGTTATGGTCACACGGAAAATTTTCTTAAATGGCCGTTAAACAATATCCTCATTATAATAAGCTCTCACTTGTCTGAGCACGCTGACATTTTCTTGTTTATGGGACCGTAGAGTATGGTTTGGTTCAATTTTTCTAAATCAATTACTTTTTGTCTGAAGAGAGAAACAAAAGAATTGGAGTGTTTTTTGTTAGAAAAAAGTCAAAAACAAAACCAAACTAAAACAATTGGAACGGATTAGTCCGTTTTCGCGGTATTTTTTATTTTTAACCCAGCCCTATTTATAGCTTTAGAGTGAGATATACACCTTTTGCTTTGGTTCGCAGATTGGAGGCTTGAGAATCATCTTTGCTAAGAACAGCCTTGAAAAAACAATTTTTACTTCATGGGAAAGTGATGGCCCTATACGGGAAAGTGAAACCCTCCACCCAACTTGAGTTTCATTTTTCCTTCCCACGGGAGAACATTCATTACAATTTGTCAATACCAAATTGCCTCTGTTACAATCGAAAATAACAAAGATGTTGCATACCATTATCAATACATACATATAATAATAAGCAAGGGTATAATTTTAAAACTAAACAATTTTTGTTCCTTATTACACAAACCCAACATAAAAATGGAAATAAATAGAGATTTCCTAAACACTTTCTCAATACTACCAAGTATATTAATGAAAATCTTGATTTCTTTCTCTTTGAAAATGCAGAAGAATTGATTTTCCAAAAATTATATTCCACTAACCAAACGAGGCCTTAAGGCTTATCAACAAATGAATCCAGGCCAAAGTAGAACATCATAGCCTACATGTTTTGAAACATCGGCTGCAAGTTCATTTAATATTTCAGACTCCATGCTGTAGACAACACATTTGAGCAACACCTGACAATTGCCATGGTATGTAAAAACGGCCTTTTAAGGGCGCAATTCATTATAGAGAACTAAAAGCATACTGGGTAAAGGAGGGCGACAGAAGTTTTCACCTACGAGTTATTCCATAGAACATTGCAATAAAACCCAAAATGGCAAACCAGTGAAATATTGCAAGTCAATAACATTGAGAGACAATATATGTACATAACTACATACATATAGAATAAGAAGAAACCCAAACTTTTCAAACCTTTCACTCTGACATCATCTGATTTTTGGTGTACAAATTGACATATGTAACCTACAACAATAAAACTATTCTATGCCCTTTCAGTTCTATTAAATAACTAACATAATCAGATTATTGATACTATTGTTTTGAACATAAAATACAACACCTAGGTGTACATATATGTGACACCACAACTTTGATCGAGACTATGAACAATAAATGTGACTTTACTGAACCTCAACCAGGTCTGGAAACGATTTTCAAGTCCAAAGAACAGCAGAAGTCCACTCATCATCTAATCACATAATTGCTCTAGCAGGACCCCCGAGGCTCATCGTTGTAATTTAAGCTTTAGGAATAGTCAATCTTCAAGATTAACTTTATATAAAGAAATCTAATGCTTCTCACTCCCGAGGCCTGGCAAGCCAAAGAGAACTGAGGGCTCGAAGTCGTGAGAAATAATCACTTATTGCAAGAAGTGCACGAGCTGATTGCCGGGTTGTCAATATACGATGCATTTGTTGCAGTGTTTGTTGGCGAAGATTATCAGCCTGGTCATTGGCAACAATAAATAACAGAAAATAAGGCATGACAATTGGCAAAAAAAGAAAAAGAAATTGACTACTAAAAATTTACATGCATAGAAATGTCATAAATTTTGGTATGAAAGTTCACGAAAGGAAAAGTTATTTAACATAGCCCAGGTGACTCCTAGGCAACAAGAGGCATTTCAGATGTCTTGAAATGGAAATTACCTCCTAAGCAAGTCTACTGAAAGAAAAAGCATTTTGTTACGGACATAACAATCTATCTTTAGCCAAACCACCAAGATTGCGAACAAACTTTTGTCCCTGAATTTTTTTTTTTTAGAAAAAAACTGTTGTCAATTATGAAGGAAGAAAACCTTGGTTTTTTGTATATAGTGAATCCAGACTCAAGGGACAACATTTTTTGAAGCAGTTGAAAAAGAATGAATAAAGACCAAATGTTATGAGGATGAACTTTTAGGTAGAACAGCTCCCCAGAATATATGAAGAACACTATCTTCATATATAAAAGATAGGTCATGTAAAAGAACAGCTTTTTTAATGAGAACAAAAACTTGGTTCCATTCCGCTCACAGGTTCCTTAAGGGAAGAGCGGATTCGAGGAGGTGGAAATTAGAGAAGACGAATTCTCTTGTAAATATTTTTTAAGATTTCTGATCAACTCAGAGGAGCTGCCTGCCTTTGATCCAGCTGAAGCAATTTGGGGTGCAAAGGTTCCAACCAAGGTCAAGATTTTGGCTGGTTAGTGGCTCATAAGAGAGTAACGTGTGATTTACTACAAAGGAGACCCAATTGTTGTTTTTCTCCTAGCTGCATTATGTGCAAAATGAACGGAGGGGGGGCTGATCATTTATTTGTTCATTGTCCATTAACCATTCAACTATGGAACACTCTGTTTATGGAAGCTGGGTGCCATTCTATACTTAGCGAAAGACATGCTGCTTTAGGGACAGGAAAAGAGCCAGAGTTCTTTGGGGCTGCTGTGGGCTGGCTGTTCTTTGGGTGGTCTGGACGGAAAGAAATAGAAGGATTTTTTATATTTATAAAGGGGTGGGAATGGAGGAACTATGGGAAAGGATGAGGTTTTTGCCTCTCTTTGGGCTTCAATCTCAACAGAATTCAAGGATCTATCCCTTTCAACTATTTTGCTTGACTGGAAGTCAGCTCTATGATAATTTCTTTGTTGTAGCCTTATAGCTTAAATCTTACGTGGTTAGATTCCCTTCTTTCAGTGGACTTCTCCTATTTGTGTACCTCTCGTTTTGAAAACATCAATAGATTTTGTTTCTTTTCAAAATAAAATTCCGCCCACAGGTTCCAAAACCAAAGCATCATCTCTAGATGCAAGCTCCAGATGTGTTAAACTGAGCAATACCTTGAGTTTTTATCTCTAATCATTTACATTCGAAGCAATGCAATGGCATCAGACTGTAAAAACAAGCTAGTGGAATCAGTTATTACGGAAATTCACCTGGCGAAGGAACCCCTCAAGGGTTCCTAGCTTTCCCATGGCCATGGCCATTTGACCCATATAGTTGGCTACATTCCCAGATGGTCCTGATGGCCCAGGTGAGCCACTGGCCAAGGTCTCAGCCAGCGATTGCTGTAGTGCCTCCATCCCTTGTGACAGAGCATCTTCAGCCTGCTGCGATGACTGCTGCAAGTTGTAAATACCCACCAATTGCTGCTCAGTTAAGGGTTCCAATTGATTCACAAGAAGCTGCACCAATGTCAATATAGTTTAGGAGGCCAGACATCTAAAACAATTAGAGAAGAGAAGACATAATGCATACATTATGTCAACAAGGTATTTGAAATTTAATTTTGAGCAGGTCATTTTTCAGTTTTTTGAAGGAGAAGAAACACCAATTTTATGACACATTCTCTAAGTTCAATGTTGAGCAATTAGGAATTTCAATTACTAGCAATCCAGGAATAATATGTAGTCTTCATATTTAACACTGCAATGTTTGGTTTGGGTGATTCAAAGAATAAGATATAGAACTGAACCCAACAACATCCAACAGTTCCACCGCTTCGAGTCATGTCTAAACATACTACATTGTGACAGGATGTCAGATGACACTCATAACTCAAAAACAATGGTTTCATATCAATAGATGATCACATTTGGAGAAAACAAGGGAGCAAAACCTTAAATGACATTTAAACACCAGGAGATGGATTTATGCATACACTGCCTACAACTAAAAGGATATAAACCCTTTTTTTTTTTTAATTCCAGAAAAAAGACATGTTGCTACAATGTATTACAACTGTATCAAAAAATCCTACCACAGAAGAGCAGAGGGGAAACAAATTGTCACCTTAAGGAGCTCAGACGAGCGGAAGCCACCAATCCACATGAAACACCGTTCAGCTGGTGTTTTCCACATCCCTGACAAGATGTGGAAAACATCAGCTTTTGCTGCAGTGCCCTTTAGTCTAAAAATGTCATCATACTGAGCAATGACATTGTCAATAACGGTACGAAGTTCAGTGTCACCCGCATGTGAATTAACAGCAGCCCTCAACTCATTTATCTGCCTGTTGTGCTCCTCTAGCCACCTTGCATATTCCACATCAAATGCCAAAGCACCTACAGAGGACAAACACAACCAAAACAACAAAATTTTACCATCAAATATCAGTTAAGTGGAATATGTATATATATATATATAGAATAGAAAATTTCATTAAAGAGGATGACTGACACTACAGACACTATTGGTCCTTTGAACAGCAGCTCAACTTTGCATGTTCTTTTGATGTTTTTTATTCCCAAGAAGGTATATTATTTAGGGAGTCGAATCGCCACTAGGGGCTTTTGGCTTAACTCTTTGGTTTTGGGCCCAAGAGCTAAAACCTAAGTCTGAAATAGGCATGTTTTCGCCATTTTTTCGGTCTCATTCAAACGATCAGAAGTGCACATTAATGAGACAAACTGTATATGTATGGTAATATTCTATTGCCAGACTGAATCTCGGCCATACATTCAAGAAAGGACGAGCCTAATTGATGGTCCAGATTCACAATTTGGCAACCTAAACATCTTATGTTGCCAGACTGTCTAGCAAGAGAACCTTTTGTATACATACATATATGTACACACACACACACACACACACACATAGATATATATATATATCTTAGCCTCGGTAACCCAAAGAAAGGGAATGCAAAACATATGAAATAACTCAATCCATCAATCCAATATGTTAGCAATTACGTACATATTTAATAGGATAATCACAGAAATTTACAAAGGACAAAAACCATTTAAACAGACCAATAATCCACAAATCAACTAGATTCTCAGACCTGATTGCAAAAGACCGGTGATGCCAAAATTACACAATGATCCAAAATGAGCAAGCTGTAGAACTCTCTACCAGAAAATAATTGACCTACTTACAGAACACCAATACAGAGAATACCTAACCCTAACTCCACGAAATTTAGGCAGGAAAAGACTTATTACACATGCATTTCAAGGCATGCTGTATATGTACAAAAATACACCACTGTGATCATTTTCCAACTTCAGGCAAAAGTAGTAAGCAAACAGCAAAGAGATTAAGAAGTTCAAATACCATTTCCACTCATTGAATGGGATTGATCTCCAGAACTTGAAATGAATATACCCTGCTAAAATAAAAACCATTAAAATGATACAAAACATTCAACCCTACCAGAAATTCAAAATGTAATACATTAAATGTGGGTATATTACAGAACGAACAAAATCGAACCTGCTGGCGGGCACGCTGAAGTTCTTGCTCAAGCTGGGTTAATTTCAGCCGGCTACTCTCAAGCTGTTGTACATATGCCTGAACAGAGAGGAGAAATAAGAAAATAATGTAACGACAAACGTGAACACAGTATCACTTCGCCGCAAAGGATTGGGACTTACAATAGACAGAGAAAGCTTGGACCTAACATATGAGCCATATGTCCTTTAATACACACAATTGGTCTAATAACAATGAAAACAATGTAAAGGGTGGCCTACTTTTTTACGTAATCGGCTTTTCCTAGCAGCTTCACGATTTTGAGCAAGCCTGCGCAGCGTCTGTAAAACATTGATTGCAACTGAAAGGTAAATCTGTAATCGTACGAAGACAACACTTAAAGAATATATATCTAGTTGAAATTATCCACCTTTTGATCCCCAGGTTTTTCTTTTGATCTGTCACTGGAATCAGAAGCTAGAAGACCAGTCATTTGATTCCGTTCAATCTGCACAAGAACACTACATTTAAATTCACCAACAAAAAGCAGCCAAAATCACATGAAGTAATGAATGTTATCGAAAGCAAAATGGCTTTTTGTAAGGACAAAATGACATTTCACTTTGAATCTTGGACGCCAAAATAAAAAATGAAGCAGCACTTTTGAAGGAAAACTATATTGAATACAGATGAACCAGACTTTATAAGCAGCATATACTGAAAAAATGGAAGCAAGAGATGTCACCATCTGATTTTTATCTTCTGTGTCATCTGTTGAAGTATCAGTCCTAGGGCTTGCATCTGCCATATTGGACTCCCCCCAGTTCTCGTGATTGCTACGTGATACTGAAACCGATTTTGGTTTTGGATCTTTTGGCAGTGGCCGTAGCTGAGAACCCACGATAGAAGCAGATAGGTTTATATCTGAAGATCCAAGGGACTGATTTCCACAATGCGCGTAAGTTCAACTTTATTGGTCATATATTTTTGGGGGATTGGGGAGGAACTCAAGGGAAGATGTACAATTACCTTGTTTAAAGCACCAAATTGGACATCATTACTTCCCAGTGCCTGGTTACTTGACTTATTTTGATTATATACAGAGCCTAAAAAATTCCATAATTTTCAAGTAAAAAAAAGAAGTCAGAATCAACTAAATACACTAATACAAGAGTAAAATAAGATCTGAAACTATATGTGCATATATACATATATATTATATACAAAACATAGTATGTATTTTACTAATTAGAATGATGTTCTCCATATTATGCTCCCTCACACTCCCAGAAATTAAATTTGCTTCTGAAGTCACACTTCAGTAAGTCAATGATGAATAGAAACTGTTTTTAAGGTAAGAATGAATGTAAAGGACTATAACGGTAGCTTCCAAGCATGTGTGAGTATAACTTTGCAAACTTTTTCATTCCAAACACACCACAAAAACCTAGAAACAGGCACTAGGAACCTAAACATAGATGTTGAATACAGCGTATTCACAATGAAAAGCACCAAGAAAACCTTGTCCGCAAGCTCATTTACCAAGTATGTACAGTAAAAGACAATATACAGGCCCACCGTGGTAAAAATAAAGAAATGGTACAAGATGAACAATGAAATCTACTTGAGACTTCCATAGGCGTGACCAATTACATAAGGTACAAGTTACTACCTACATGGGGCAAATAAAGTTTTGGGGGGAAAATATGAGAAATATATATATGAAAGCAGTAACTGAAAGAAACAATAGAAAACACGCTAGCATTAATTCTATTTCTGATAAAGACCAAGATATTAGTTACATACTTCTCCCAATGTCTACAGCATCCTCTATGTGAAACCCAAGAGTTTGCTCAAGTGTTCCAAAGTCTGAAATTCGAGAAGAACGAATGGAGCTCCCCTCTGTGCCACTGAAAGCACAAACATCAGAACCATGAGTACCAAAATTGACACATGCAATTCAGAACACTAGCCATTATATCCATGTCTGTTAGCCAGTATGTGAAGGCCAAAAAGGTACCATTACAAATCATAATGCAACTACCCACTCACAGGAAAACACGAGCATGTTAAGAAAGCTCTTAAATCATAAGGCAAACAGTTCAACATAGTCTGAAACTTCACAATAATTTTGACATTTCAATTCAATATTGGATGATTAATAGATTAAAGGCAATGAAAGCTATTTTAAGTAGCATATGTCCTGTCCGCCAATTCTGGTATCACTATAATCATACTCTTGTAGACAAACTAAGAAACAAGACTTCAATCTTCAAAACTAATACTAAATTAAAGATAATTCACCATAAAAAGGAAAATTTTCCAGTAATATAAAAAATACTGCAACTCTATTTGCTTTGTTGAATACAGTCACATAATTTCATCACACATTGGGAACAATAACTTCTATCTAAAATACAACAGTAACTTCTCAGTTAATTTTCTTCCTCTTTGTATGCTCTGTTTTTTGTCAAGATATCTCAAACATGCATACACTGCAAAATAACTGCTATAACCCCCTTCCGTCAAATCATTTGTCATACTATCAAAAAGTAATCATGCCAAAAAATCAATGTTCTATTCTAACAAATTTCAACCCTTAATCCATCCTTCAGATAAATTCAAAATGATGACGCATTACTTAACACTCTATTTAGCTGTGAAATGCACGGAAAAGACAGATAAAATTCAGATACTAACACTTTTATGTTTTTTCTAGGTTGCATATATAAAAGAAGTCACTTGAACAAAGACCTATGTTCATTTCAGTGGTGGTGTTTCCACTCCACCTCTAGTACCGTATAATGATAGAATTTAAGATTCTAAATCCCAATTTCCGTTCCTTCCAGATACTCTCAACAAGAAAACCAAGCATGAGATTCTAATTTCAGGAGAAACTGCATACCATCATTTCTATCACATAAACATAAAATTCAAGTTCTAAAAGCACAAAGTAAGATGCCAGACCATAGCTGGCAAACTATATGAAAGCCCAAAGAAACCTATTAAGACAGAATTACCATTTAAAACCAAAGGAGCCATACTGCCCTATGAAATTTTAAAAGATAAGAACAGTCAAACTACTATTAAGAATCCAATAAAATATGTGGAAATACAATAAAAGTGTAAGAAGACACTGACATGGGATTGGAAGTGGGTACTGAAGGAACAAAGCTCGGCATCTCTGTCACGACTTTGTTACCATCATTTGCACCAATTTTCACGGTTCTACTGCCCATTGATCACCATCATCAGCACCACCACCACAAGCACCACCTAATCCCCAAGACAAAGGAACCCTTGTACAACAACCCCTTCACTGAACCAATTAAAACCCAACACTCAGAAGCTCCTAAATTAGAAACTATGAACAACTTCTTCAAACCAAAACTTAAACTTCTAGCTATGCAATAGCTGCAAAGATTACAACTTTACAAAGGCATACACAGAAATAGAACACAAACCCCACAAGCAGAAACAGGAAATCCCAGTTAACTCAAAGCTTATCAACTACCAGATTCAGTAGGAACTGTATGAACAAACCCTCAATTTGAAGTAACAAAGACTGAGTCCACGAAAGTATATGATGAAACAGAGCTCAAAGACACTGAATTTCCACGAATTAAGCAATACCCAAAAGCTGGAATTCAAAGAGTAGCCCAGGAAAACCCTAACCCGTAAAGCTTTTTGAGGATAAATACTGCAGTAGCCCCTTTGACCTTTCGATCGTAATATAGTATTTTAGACCAGCAACTCTCGCTCTCTCTCTCTCTCTGGCTGGAAAATTCAACAGGCCCACCTTGAATTTTGGGCAAATATTTTAACTTTTTAATTTTCTTCGAGAGGTTAGAGAGAGAGAGTAGAAGAAGCGTGACGTCCAGATCATCCCAATCTCCTCCATACGTCCTTTTCTTCTCTGAAACTTTTTCCATTTTTCAAAGCTCAGCATTTTTTAAAGCATTTTTTGTTTTATTTTACCGCTTTTGAAACGTATAGCTTTTCCCCAACTTTTTTGTGAATTTCAGAACGTCCGCCTAAAGTTTCAGATAATGTCACACTGCCCCATTTCCTCTATTAAGGGAATCAAAAATAAAAAAAATTTACTTAACCAAAAAAAAAAAAGATAAAAAAATTTAAAATAGGCCTCGACTTTTAGCTCTTGCCTCAGACTTTCAATTGAGAGTGCGACATTCAAAGTGTTCTAATTAATAACTCATTGTTTACTAAAATATCAATCAAGGATTTTCCGTCAATTCCATTATAACTGCCTTTTAAAATTGGTCACGTGACCAATTTGTGGAAGCAGTAAAAGGCTTTGACTTTTACTCCTTGTCTCAATTGAGGATGCAATGTTTAAAGTGTTCCAATTAAGGATTCTTAATTTACTTAAGTACCAATTAAGGACATTCAGTCAATTCAGTCATAACAACCGTTTAAAATTGGTCATGTGACCAATTTGTAAGGGCAAAAACTTCTTTTCTCTTAAAACAAAATTATAAAAAAAAAATCATTAATAGAATTTTAAAAAAAATTAGAAAAAAAGGAAAAAAAAAAAAAAAGGGGGTAGGAGACACAGAACCCTCCCACCCCTACTCGCCTTCATTCCTCAATTTAGCCACCAACCGGCAACTACCTCATCCCCTTGTGTTTGCAACTTGCCTCTTCCCTCTTCTTAGTGACCCCCTTCACTTTGTAACTTCTCTCTCTCTCTCTCTCTCTCTCTCTCTCTCTCTCTCTC
>QANW01007622.1:344868-448100 GCA_003254865.1 Dryas drummondii | reverse complement strand
GGTGGGTTGTTGGAGATAGGTTTGAGACTGAGTGTTTTATTTTTTTTTGTATTTTTTTTATTAAATTTTGAATTTTATTTTAATTTTTAAAAATATTAAAAACATAAAATATTGTTTAATTAATTTTTAAGCACAGATGTCACATCAGNGGTGGGTTGTTGGAGATAGGTTTGAGACTGAGTGTTTTATTTTTTTTTGTAATTTTTTTATTAAATTTTGAATTTTATTTTAATTTTTAAAAATATTAAAAACATAAAATATTGTTTAATTAATTTTTAAGCACACATAGATGTCACATCAGCACTTTCAACTGTGGATATTGACGGACAATATGAGACACAATCACACAAGATATAACATCATGGAGTAATGTGAGACAAAACAAACATCATGAAATAATACGAGAATTCGAAATATTTTCAAAGAGCAAACTAAATAAATAAACTCAAACCCCATTACCACCTCCACTCCCTCCTCCTCCTCCCTCATCCCCTCTTCCCCACTCATGTGTCTCTCATCAAGAAGAAACAAAAAGAACAAGTCTTTCTCTTGTTATAAAAGGTTTGACACAAAAAAAAAAAAAATGAAAACTTAGGATCAGTGGCCGCTACACCACCCATATGTCGTCAACCTCCCAACGTCGATGCGTGACATCTTCAGCCTTATTAAAACCAAAACGACCCAAGGCCAAAAGTTGTCCTATGTTGCACAACGGTGGAAAACCTCCCACACGACATCACAGACACCATAACGACACTAATTACAACACATTTAAGCATAAATTTTCAATAATTTTGAGTATGGGTTTTGTTGTTTCTTTGTTATACTCAGAAGTTAAAATATTACTTAGTTAAGTTGTTGTTTATGAGTTAATTTTTTGTTTTTATGGCTGAGCAGCTTAACTTCAACCTTGATGGTTTAGTGGAATATGTGTGATGAAATGCGTATGAGAACATCGCACACTAGATGTTTGATATTTGAATTAGGTATTTTTAAAAGGGAAAATGTTAGCAAAAGGATTATAACTATATCTCTATTTTTAGTTGAGGATCCTGTTTTCACTTTGCTTCAATTAAGGATTATTATTTTTCAAGTGTTTTGATCAAGGATATTCTGTCAACTCCGTCAAAAATTCTGTTAAAATTGATTACATGAAGGTCACGTGACCAATTCATAAGGACGAAAAAGTAATTTCTCCTAAAAAAATATTAAGAAATAAAACTAATGAATTAAAAAAAAAATCTCCCACCACCGCCACTCCCTGCAACATGTCGACCTGTGTGGTGTTTAGAGAGGGTCAGGCTAGGTGGTGGAGGGAGGGGCGAGGCTGGGTGGGGGAAGAGGGAGGGCTGGGTCAGCATGGTGCAAGGGCTGGGTGCGAGAAAGAGAGGAGAGGCAGAGAAAGATCGATGAGAGAGAAATAGAGGAAATGCAGAGAGAGAAAGTGAGTCTGAGAGAGAGGAAATGGGCGGGGCTGGGCTGATGGGGAAGAGGGATGGCTAGTGGAGGGGGCGTCGTCGGTGGAGGGGGAGTCACCGGTGATGGAGGGGGAGTCGATGGTGGTGGCTGGGGGTGAGGTCGGTGTGGCTGGGTTTCAATTCCCACCTTTTTTTTTTCATATTTTATAATTATTTTTTAAATGCACAAAAAATACATAAATGCCCATGCAAACTAGTCACATACGAGTCACGTGACAAGTTTTTAACAGAAAATTTGACGGAGTTGACGGAATATTCTTGATTGAAACACTTGAAAAATAATAGTCCTTAATTGAAGCAAAGTGAAAACAGGATCCTCAACTGAAAATAGGGGTATAGTTATAGTCTTTTTGTTAACATTTTCCCTTTCTAAAATTTGGTTTAATCGTACTCAAAGGTTCACCACAATCTACCTTTGGGCAAAAAAAGATGAGTGAGGAGAGAAAGTTTAGGGGAGGAGAGAAAAGAAAAGGGAGAAGGGTAAAAATGGACAATAAAGGGTAAAAATAGGACACGGGAACTAGTTATGGGTAGTAAAGTGTGACAAAATAAGTTTCGGGTAATAATGTGACATTCGAATTAATCTTTGGATGACAAAACATATAGACGAGAGCTATTTCGACCACCCTAAAATACTAAGTTGACCACTCTATGATTTTTTCCTATTTTAGCCCTGCATTGAAGAAAAGAAAAAAAAAAAAAAAAACTCATCCTTCTCTTCTTCACCGAACCAAACGCACAACCCCACCCCCACCCAACTCAGCCACCAAACCACCATGGGTATATCTTCCTCCCTCTCTCTCTTCCCTCCATCTCTTTCTCTTCCTCCCTTTCTAACCGGACCACCATGGGTGGCCAATGCGACCCATTGATCTGGAGGTCTATGGGGTCACACCGGCCACCCATGGTGGTCCGGTGAAGGAGAGAGAAAGAGAAAGAAATGGAGTAAAGAGATATACCCATGGTAGGGAAGACCGTCGACGGCGACTGGGGGTCGAGTTGGGGTGGCTGGGTATCCCAAAATTTGTTTTTACTATTTAATTTTTTATTTTCACAAAGGTAAAATATGAATTATTGAAAAAAATTGTGTTGAGGTGGTCAACTCAGTAGAATATAGTGGTTTGTATAACCCCCCTCAAATATATATTAAGCATTTTTTATACAAGAGTTGGCCAAGTTTGAAAAGAAATGAAACTGGCCCTTAATGAATATGGACCTCATAAAGCCCACACAATCCTTCTTAACAAGGTTGACAACATAGAGGGGGAGGGGAATCAAAAATATGACATCCTAATCTCAAATAATGACCCATCAAACACTTTTAGGCTATGCATTTACTACCTTCATTATAGATGCTCTAAGTGACATTTTGATAATTGAAAACCCATAACCCCAACTTGATCCCACCTCCCAGCCCATTGGACACCTTTGTCACTGCCTCTTTCCACCGCCCCCAAACTACCAGCGATCCCACCTAACTCACGTCGGTAGCTCCACTCTTCTCCCTTTTTCCCCCTTTCTCTCTTTCTTTCTTCACCATTCAACCAATCTACGTTACTCTTACGTCGGACAAGGGTTCGCAATCGACCTTTGCAATCATGAAAGTGTTTGAGTTGGCATAACTTGGAGGGGTACGCAATTCAATCTTTAGCAAATGCCCACATAATCCCAAGGTTCAAATTGGTTGAATGGAAAGAAAAAGAAGACAACCCACATGCTATTCAAATTGTTTGAATGGACAAGAGAGAAAGAAAGAGAGAGAGAGAGAGAGAGAGAGAGAGAGAGAGAGAGAGAGAGAGAAAAAAAAAAAAAAAAAAAAAAGTGGAGGCGCCGACGTGGGATAGAACCTCTGGTGGTTTAAGGGGTGGTGGGGGCAGCGAAAAAGGTGGGGCCAGGTTGTGGTCTTGGGAATTTTAGATATATTTTTTTGGGTAGACTACATTTTTGGTCCTTATGTTTTGTTCCAAATTCACATTTGGTTCTTGTGGTTTCAATTTTACCAATTTAGTCCTTGTGTTTTATATTGTTTGCAATTTTAGGTCTCATTTGGTATTGTTTTTTTTCAAGTCACACCAACAAAAGATTTCATTCACTCATTATGGATGAGAAATTGGTACATTAGTAAAATAAATGGAGCAAAGCCACAAAGGAAAAAAAAAGGCCAAAATACATCGAACAACACTATAAAAGTACATCCCTTTAATGTTTTCCCTTATTTTTTATTTTTACGGAAAGTACACTAACAACTCAATGAGAGAAATGGTTTTGCTAAGTTTTGCTAGAATCATCCAGTCAGAAGCACAACATGACTGGGACCAAGGAGTAAAATTTCGGTTTTGAGGAAATTTTCGTGGAAATTTCGATTAAAATTTCGATTTCGACAAAATTAGATAAAAACGACGGAAATTGCTATCAAAATACGGAAATTTTGAATGAAACTTGACCATATGCTTATTTAACATATTATCTACTATATTGATAAAAAACATTGAAGACACGAAATTATATAGTAGGTTTTATGTGATATAAGATGAATATAATGTGCGCTGGTGGTAAATACTGTTAAAAAAATGGGTCACTAATTAATAATTCTATAAATAACACCTCAAATTTATTTATATTACAATTTTAAATCATGAATTAAATAAGTATTCAATACCACATAGAGTTCCTAGCAGGTTCAAAAGTTTCGCTGTCTTCAGTATCATCATGTCAAGAGTAGGTGAATTGCGAAGAATAATCACCCCAAGATACATCTTCAGCATAACTTTGCATATAATTCCCAACATGCCAACCGTATGGATCAGGAGGTGGTATTTGTGGTGGGATTTGCAGAATATTATGAATTCTAGCCTTTATAGGTTTCTACTCTCTTCTCAAACAAATGGGTCATATTTGGTTTTAGACTGATATGAACAAAATCGATAATAGAAATTATAGAATCAATAATCAACTCAATCAAGCTTTTTGACAAAACAAATTTCAATTCATATACTAGACTACAAGCAAGTTTATCATTATCATTTTTCCCACAACTTTCACTATCATTTTTTTTACAGATACATTTTTTTTACAGATATATGACTCTCATTCAACTAAAAAAGAATATCCAGGTAATATTACGTATTGACTATGATTGTGAACAACGATAATATATAGTTTTTTTTTTATTTGATTTGCAATCAAGTCTATCAATCACCTGCATAGACCTAACATAAAAAAGAAAAAAAAAACAAAAAGAAATATTTGAAAACTAATTAAATAAACACCATAGTAATTAACGTTTGTATTTGGATGAATTAGTAGAATTACAAGGGAATTGCTTCTCAAAAAAAAAAAAAATACAAGGGAATCAAATGAAAGAAGCCCTGACCCAAGGCTCCTTTTTGGATGACACCCACGTTCCATTAATCCACTAAAGTCAAAGAATGTACTCCTTGTCCATTAATCCACTAAGCAAAAGTGCTCTGCTCTCGGGTCTCTCATTTTCTTGCAGTACCCATTTACCCACCTTCCTTAGCTTTGCTATCTCTTTTTTCTCATTTCATTTTCAAATTTTTTTTGGGTTCCCATTTTTGGTTTTGAGGTTCTAACTTCTTAGCTCTGTCAGTCAACTTTAAAGATCCACCATTTCTCTCACTTTATTCCAAGTTTCAAAGGGTACGCTTCTCTGACTCTTAAGAATTTATTTTGACTTCATTTCACCACCTCTGCTTCCAGATCTTCATTAATCTGTTATTGCATTCTTGTGTGGCTCTGTCTGAGTTTGGATCAGAGAAATTCTTTTTTTTTTTTTTGTGTAATGTTAAAATCAGCTATTTGGGTTCTACAGCTTTTAGATCGGTTTTTGGAAAAGCTGAGAAAAATATTTGATTTTGGGCTTCTGGGTTTTCCGTAGATTTGTTAAAGTTGCTAAATTGTTTAACTTTGTGGTTTTACACTTCACAGCGAAATTTCGTCGAAATTTCCCTAAAATTTCGACGAAATTTGACATAAATGCACTTGAAGGGGGATCGAAATTTCGAAAATTTCGCCGAAATATTACCGAAATTTCGTGGTTATGTAATAAAATTTCGGGATCCCAAAAAAACGAAAATTTCGGCGAAATTTCACTCCTTGACTGGGACCACTACTACCTCCAATTAAACAATTTGGGAGCCAACCCCATATCACTAAAGTGGTAGAAGATTATGATCTTGCTCATATAAAATAATCTACCCTTTTCTTGGTCTCCTTCATCCTTCCTTCAAATACAAACTCAAACAAGTTAGTTCACTAGTTCCAAATGCATCAAATGACTTACATTTTTCAGTTAATTTGGTGCAAAACATCGGTCATCTTCATCTCATAATTTTTTATATGGTTCTTCCTGATTTTCTCTTTCACTTTTGCTGCCCTTTTCTTCAAGTAAGTCGATCTCTTGGTTCGTTATTTTCCTCCATTGCTCAATCTTTGATATGTTATGGAACTTCGCAAGCAGTTGTTCCAATGCTGGGAGATCTGGTCACACAGCTAACTCGTTGTTGTATAGGCCATACGCAATAGTAAAGCCATTCACATCACATAAGGTGTTAGCTCATATTTTCGCAACAGGTGAAAAATGTCAATCAACACTAGGAATAAGGTCGAACTTGTATGGATAAAGAATAATAGTGCAAAAAAAAAAAAAAAAAAGCGTTAAAAAGAGGAGGGGAAGCTTGATTGCGAAAAGTAAAAGGCTTATTATCATCTTGTGCGATGTGAATGGTTTTGTCATTGTGTATGCCCTTGACAATAACGAGCCAACTACATGCTCAGACCACCCAATGTGAAAGAAATTCTTGCGAGGTTCCAGAACATACCAAAATTTGAACAATGGAAGAAAATGACGAACCAAAAGACTAACCTGAAGGAAAGGACAACTAAAATGGAAGAGCAAATCAAGAAGCACCACAAAAAGAACTATGAAATGAAAATGAACGAAAAATTCCACCAAATGGAAAAAGCTAAAGCATTTGATTCATTTGAAACTAATAAATTAACTAGATTTGTTTTGTTTTTGGAGGAAAGGATGAAAGAAATCAGGAGAAGGGTATTTTCAGCAAGGTGTTTGCCTCATCCACCGTACTTAAGGGTATTTATAATTGTGTAGGACAACAAATGAGACTCAATAGCCTAGCTTAAAAGGCAGATTTAGAAAACTAAATAAACCAAGGGTGCAATGCTAATCTTGCCATCAAACTTAAATTTTAAAATTCCATTTTTGATAATTTTGAGAATTGGGCAAACCTTATAAAATTTGTATTTGAAAATTTTGAGACTTTCATGTTTTATTAAGGAAATTTCATTTTTTAGAAAAAAAAAAAATAATAGTAACATTGACAATGAAAACTAGTCACATAGAGGTGGAATAAACAAAAAGGCCAACTAAGGTAAATAAAATTCACACTGAATCAAATGATGAAATAATAATTTGTATGTTGTAAAGATGAAATAATAAATTTGTTTTGATAAGAAAGGTTGTTATACAAAAGTACCATTTTCTTATAACAAGAGTAACTCCATGTATGTTTAGTCAAAAAGGAATTGAGAAAAAAATTACATTTAGAAGGTAAATTAAACATTTTTAACGTCCATTTCTAAATCTTCTTATTTTGACAAGTATTCTCTTTTAGTTAATACATTACCATCTAATGGCATATATAATGTCATGTATTTCTTATTTAGCATTATATCATATATATATATATAGTATGGTATATGTGATTTTCTTTCTATTATGGCATGTTGTTAATCAAATAAGAATGTGTTGGAATCAGTTTACATATATTCATCATCTCATATATGGTATGGTATCTGTCGTTTTTTCAATTATGGCATGTTCTTAATCAAATATATATGTATAAGTTGTTAGTTTACATGTATTAATCAATCATATATAGTATGGTATCTATGGTTTTTCTCTGTCATGACATGTTCTTAATTATCAAATGTGTATAAGTTATTACTTATTAGTTTACATATATTCTATCATATCTTATATACTTATAGGGCTCGTTTGGAAACTAGGATTTCATGGGGTGGATTTGGATTTGGAATCCTCAAATCTAAATCCTCATGTTTGGATTTAATTTAAGTAATGAATTTGGATTTGGCCAAATCCAAGGTGGATTTTAGAGGCCCAAATTCATGGATTTCAAATAGCTTCTCTCTCTCTCTCTCTCTCTCTCTCTCTCNCTCTCTCTCTCTCTCTCTCTCTCTCTCTCTCTCTCTCTCTCTCTCTCTCTCTCTCTCTCTCTCTCTCTCTCTCTCTCTCTCTCTCTCATCATCTCTGGCCACTAGAGGTGTATAATGGGCCGGGCCGGCCCAAATCTAGCACGGGCTCGGCCCGGCCTGTTAATAAGTGGGCCGAGTTGAGCCCGGCCCATACTGAGCCAATGTTTTTTATCCCATTGGGTCGGCCCGTTTATACTAGTATTTTTCAATTTAAAAAAAAACATTTACTATTAGTTTTGTTTCAATTTTTAATTTTAATTTTAGTGGTGAAATTAAATAAAAAATAGAATGAAAGCAGTAGAAAATTAAAAATTTGATAGAAAATGGAATGACATTAAAGACTATTTGATTTATTAAACAATAATAAAAATTTTAAATAATTAAAATAATTAATCGGCCCGGCCCATTATTGGGTGGGCTATAGGCCGAACTGGGCTTAAGATTAAAATAATTGGGCCAGCCCAAGCACGGCACGAAGCACAAATGGGCCGACTTTAAATGGGTCGGGCCGGCCCGTTGTACACCTCTACCGGCCACCATGGCCGGCGACCACCGTTAGCAACCATCGTCGGCCAACTTTCCGGCAACCCTTCAGCCAACTTTTCCGGCGACCGTCCGACCAACTTTTCCGACGACCTCCTCCGGCCAATTTTTTCGGCGACCCTCCAGCCAATTTTTCCGGTGACCTTCCGGCCAACTTTTTTGGCGACCACCTTTGGCCAACTTTTCTGACGACCTCCTCCGGCCAATTTTCACGCGACCTCCGGCCAATTTTCTGGCGACCCCTCCAACCAATATAGATTTATCATATATTGCAAATTTCCAATATATATAAATTCTTATTGAAATCCTCATATCTCATTTTTTTATCCAAACAATAAGATTTGAAATTCAAATCCCCAATCCAAACGGACCATACAGTATGATATCTTTAGTCTTTTTTCTATTATGGCATGTTCTTAATCAAATATATATGAGTTGTTAGTTTATTATATATATATATATGTTCATCATATAGTATATTGCATGGTATTTGTCGTTTTTTCTATTTTGGTATATTGTATATGTGGTTTTTTCTATCATATGTTCTTAATCAAATATGTAGGAGTTGTTAGTTTACATATATTCATTCTACATATAATGACAAAGAAAGTGAAGTGAAGTTGAATTCCAATACTTAAAAGCTAGGGTATGATTTCATTAATCCTTCCCTTATTAACTAGTTGGCCTTATAGATATTAAAGTTTGTTCAGAGTATTTTTAATTGTATTTCATTAACCCTAAACCGATACCTAAAATCTGAAATTCATTTCCTTAAAATGTTTTGGGTTTTGTTTTATGTGAGTTGACACATTTCAATTGTAACAATGTGTAGGCTGATATATTTCAATTTTACCAGCTTGTAGACTAACATTTTGATTTGTACCAATACGTGGATTGGTACAATTGACAACACAACCAAAGAAAAAGTCTAAAAAAATGTGTTGGAAAAACCTCATGGGATTGATCAAAATATTAACATTTAAAATGTTTTTTATCAAACTCATAACCTAGGATATGATCATATGAAATTCAATATATGAACTAGGATACATAAATGCCATCTTTTGTTCATCAATGAAGCTATGATTGTCCAAGGTGGCTTTCGTCTACCTTGGGTTCACCTTTGAGCATCACTAATGTAGTGCCTCTAAGAATAGTCTATAAGAATGTGATCCAAGCAAGGTAAATAAGAGTAATGATCGAAAGTACTAACTCAGAATCAAAAAATTTCTCCCTCTATGTGGCCGACTATGTGAGTGAGTGTCACACTCCGAAACCTCGGTATGCCACAGAGGCACATTTCCTGAATTTTCCAAGGAATTAATACTAATAAACCAGTATTAATCTTTCAAGATACTTAAAACATGTTAAGCTTTTTTATTTAAATAGATAGGGTTGGATCAGAGCAACCATTGCACAGTAGGATCTTTTAAGTAAATCATAAAATCAAAATAGATAAATAAAATTAACCAACCCGCTGATGTGAAATAGTTGAATTAACACCCCAAAAAGGGATTTACCAAAGTATAGCAAAACTCAAATAAGTTTACAAACTGATTAAAACATAAATATCATTATTCAAATAAGCTCCCAAAGGGGATAAGCATAAGAGAAACAAAGAAAGGCCAAAATAGCTGTAAGACAAAAGACATGAACGATGAGACCTCAGGACACCAGATAAGAGACTTCAACGCTGCGCACCCGTCAATGAAGATCGTCTTCAAGAGGCAAATTTGCATAATCAAGAGAAAAGACGACAAGACAAAGAAAGTAGGGGGTAAGCATCACATACGATCATTGTTTCCCCTCAGAGGACCCTGCTAGGTTTGAAAACCTTTAAAGCATTTATCAGTGAAAAATGGTTTTCCATAACATCAAAAGATTTCCACAAAGTCGTTTGGACACCTCAGATGTAGCAGTATATGGTAAACATGCATAAAAACTCCTAAATAACAATAATTCAGATAGTCGCGATACACAATAGGTACAACTACGGTCAGTCAAAATCAACAAAACAACTACCATAGAAAAAGTGACATGGTCAACAGAGATAAGAACTCGCAATTGAGTAACCGTACCACCTGCCACCTGATCAGTTATAAGCAACTGCTTCGCATGGGCATACGTCGAAATGTAATTGTCTTGACTAGGCCCTTCATAACTTTAATGATCATTTCTTCTAAAAGGTTTAGGGATTTGAACCCAAGGTCACAAGTTATGCTACATTTACTCTCAAACCAATCATAATAAACATAGAAATAACATGTTATAAGAATTTAGAAACTACACATATACACATAAAGTTCATAGTCAGGAATGTATAATAAATCTCCTACCTAGAATCCTATGTTCTTCACGTATTCTCTTCTACAGCCATCTATGTTCGTGTGTCCTATCTTGGCAACTTGGGAAACAACCAATCGACAACTAGTCAAAAAGGCAACCTTAACCTCTTAATAATTGGGCAACTGGGTAACTGGGAAATTGAGGAAAAAGACATTTCCCAAAAAGAAAACAAATTCTAAGTTAGGGGACAACAACAAATAAGGAAAGACAATATGACATTTCCTTTAGCCACACGTCAGTAGTCACTAGTCCTAAGTAAACCAAACTCTACTCTTTCGAAGCTAGTTAAGGATTTACAAGTTTCAAGTTTTATCTTAAAGTCCAACCACTTGACTAATTGTTTTAACTCAAAACAATTTCACAAATTAATTTAGATTAAACCAACTTAATCGCTACCATAGAAACTTGCTAAATCTAGCATGCTAATAACCTTTAGGCATAAATTCAATTTAAACACATAACTATATATGTCATTTCAACGGGGTTTACGAATTTTAAAATATTTCAAATATTCACCTGATCTATTATCTAAATTGAAAAATGGACTTCCGTCCATTGATTCGTTGAGAGATCAGTTAAATGTCAGTTTGACTTTTGCTGACCGGGATTACTTAGTAACGTGGTGTCATCTCAGCAAATCTTTCCGCCAAATGAGCGACACAGTTACACATGTCCACCTAATCCCTGACATAAGCCCACAAACTCATTATCTCTTTCTCACTCGTCGAACACAGGTGATGAATTTATATTCAAATTTGAGGGAAAACGTGATGTTTTTAGGAGACTAAATGGTCAGAAGAGCGTTTGACGAGCGGGAAAGACGTGATGGGTGTGTGGGCCCGTGTCAGGTGGACATGTGTCACTCATTTGGCGGGAAAGGTATGCTGAGTTGGTACCACGTCGTCAATTAATCGCCGTCAGCTAAAGCCAAGCTGACATTTGACTGATTTCTCAACAAATCGATGGACGGAAGTCCATTTTTCAATTTAGATAATAAATCGGGTATATATTTGAAATATTTTAAAGTTCGTGGATCCCGTTGAAATAACGTATATAGTTATGTGTCTACATTGAATTTATGCCTAACCTTTAAATAAGCAATTAAATCTCTAAAATAAAGCTAGGCATGCTTGATTAATAAATAAATCTTACTTAATTAATTTAAGCATACAAACCTAAAAATAAATAAATAAGAAAGATTAAAATACTTACTCAATTGTAGACCTTCTTAGCTAGGCTTTGGACTCCTCTTCCTAGAGTTTGCTCTCCAAAATTTTAAACTATGAGAATTTTATGCTATATATTTTGGTTTGTTTCTTCTTAGAGAGACTTCCAAAGAAACTAAGGAGTGAGTATCTCAAATTTCACTTAGTGGTGCAAGTGAAGATGAAGTATAAGGGTCTCTATTTATAGGCACTAGAGGGTTGGAAGAAGTTGTAAGTTTTTAATGTGGGACAAAATACCTAAAAAGTGCAAAACAAGAGGGTATACACGAATTGGGTCAAGAAAACGCGGTTGGACTACCCGTTTACATAGACAAAACTGGCGGGCTGGCTCGTTTAGAAAACACCCAGGTCAAAGTGACCCGGTTGGCTTTGACCGGTTCCTTACTCGATCTAACGGCCCAAATCAATCAACCCGGTTTTAAAACGAGGAAGATGATCTAGTGTGACGCACCCCAAAGCAGCTCCCGTAAGCTCGCTCCACCTGTGCCTCCATCAGCTGTTCTGGGCCAATGGCAGCTCGCCATGTGTCGTGTTGTTGGCCTAGTTAGCAATATAATTCATTTTCCGATTTTTTCTATTTTCTCCAAACTTTGTAAATTCACAAAAAATAGCTCGAGACTCCAAATAATTCCCTGAAAAATGCTATGAACTCGTCTCAAAGAGAAATAATTTCTTGTAGCCTCAAAACAATAATTTATCTTTCAGAAAAATTAAAGAAAATTTGACTCCAATAAATTTAATTCTCGAAAATTAATTTCTAGTTGATAATTTTCAAATTTGTGTACAAGGGCAGTATAGCTCAACTCTAAACCACTAACGGTACAAGTTAGTTACACAAAAGACAAATGAAACTTAATTTTCTTTAAAGAAACCTTAAGCTTCTAAGTATAAAAGAGTTTTGAAAAACACATGTCATCACAAGATAGGATTGAAAAATCCGGGTTTTTACAGTGAGTTTATGGGCTAGCTTTCTTTTTTGCTCTTTCACAAACTCGTAGGAAAGTAAAAGAATATACTTTGAAAGTCTAACCCTTAGTGGACTATCCCCTTCAATAGCTGAGAATAAATAACATTTATTTATATTAGGAATAGGAAAACAAAAATAAAAAATTATTTTATATATATATAATATTAGGAATAACATTTTATTATATATTTCTATAATTTTTTGAATATTCTAATTCTAATTTTGCTTTATTTTATTATATTTATGTATTATATATATATTTATAAATTATATATATAAGAGGAAATTATAAATTTAGTCTACTTATTTTATATCTAGTTCAATATTGGTCTACGATCTTTTTTAAGTTCAATTTTGGTCCACTTATTTTATACCTAATTCAATTTTGGCCCACGATCTTTTTTAAATTATGATTTTAAATTATTTTGGTTGTGTTTTTTTCAATTATAATTGAAGTATAAGTTATATTTCAACATTTCTTAGTATAGGAACCAATTTGGAGTATTTGAATCAAAGAAAATTGAAGTTTGAAAAATCTGAAAAATTTTATAGGAAAAATTGGTAGTTTCGGATACCCTACTTTGGGGCCAATTATTTTGAGTTTTAGAACTCCGATTTGAACTATATTTATATGGTTGTAAAGAGGAATAGTTGTAAAACAAGTATATGTTTGCTAAATTTGGCTGAGATTTGATAGGGTAAAAGACGGGACAAATTTGAGAAAACAAATCTGGATCTTTATTGAACAAGTGAAATAATTAGTGGACCAAAACAGAACTTAAAAAATATCGTAGATCGAAATTGAACTAGATATAAAATAAGTGGACCAAATTTGTAATTATCTCATATATATATATACATATAATATAACTACTAGAAAAAATAAAGGGTGCTTTAATAAGAAATCCAAAATGAGAAAGAAATTTAACTCAAACCTCAGTCGGCCAAAAAATTAACTAGAAGCCTAAACTGTCTACCGAGGGCTCAGAGTTTCTTGCCGAGCATTCAGCAGATGCATCTGCAACCTAACCTATATCTAAAAGCTTCATCTGCAACTTAAAACATGCATTTACAACCTTAAACATGTCATCTGCAACATATAAAGATGCATCTGCAACCTAAAAAAGACATCTGCAACCTAAAAATGTGCATATGCAGATGTAGTGTATTTTTTCACTCCGCGCGCGTGTACAATGATAGATTGGGCTAGAACTTGATATTTTTATTTGGGTGATTTACAATTAAAAATCTTTCAGAAATAGGACTTGGGAGTAATTTATTAAAAAATAAAATGAATTGTGTAACATGCATATAACTATTATACATATACAGTCCTTCTCTAGAGAGAATGTCCGCATTTTTCAAATTTTGCGAATGTGTGGACTATCCGGTTGCCATGAACTTGCTACAGCACCTGTCGACCGCCACACATCCGCAAAATTTAAAAATGCGAACATCCTCTCTAGAGAAAATCCCTATACACACATATATATATGTTAAGTTCTATGCATATATTATTTCTAAATGTTTACTTATTATGCATATGTAATATTATATATTTACATTGTGTATAATAGTTTTTAGATTTTAATTTTACTTAATTTTAACTATATTCAATATAAATGGGAACCCGTTCCCTGTGGGGAATTCAATTCCCCGATGTGGATGTGGATGGGGACGAGGAATCCTCAATGGTGAATGAGGTGGGAATGGGGATGGGGATTTTTCGCGGGGACATGGATGTGGAGGGCAAACCCGGCCCCGCCCCACCTCGTTGCCATTCCTACATCCTGGTTTTTCATGTAGACCATGATCAAGATTAATCAAACACTACCTGATATTGTTTGTATTTGTGGGTAACAATGCTAAATCAGATTCAATACTATAACGAGTTTCTTACTAGGCCAGTAAAGAGTGAAGATGCCCCAATTAGGTTTTAAAAAAAATTACAAGGTTTCCTCGATCAATACTAAACAATGAGAAATTTTGTTTTCTATGTGATTCTTATAGTGCTTTATACACTATATTAATTATATTTTAAGTTATAAATTCGATTTATATTGAAGTAGAGAGTTGAGGACTTGGGGTAAGCCAGTTGGCCCCTACCTCAACGGTTTCGATCCCCCCTCTAGTCTCTTTTCTTGGCCTCCCTTTGTAACAAAAAAAAAAAAGTAGAGAGTTGAACACTAAGGGGTGGTGTTCCCAACTCAAATTTTAAAGGAGTTTAATAAATTTTAAAATCACTAGAATCCATCAATATCTAAAAAAATAGATGAAATTCTCATGAAATTTGTTATGTGTAAAAAATATATTCAAATTCATCCAAATTCATCAAACTCTATTAAAATCCTTTACTTAATGAAATTCATGAATTTTTTCAAACACCTGAATTTTATTGGAATTCATTAAAATTTGAGTTGAAAATACTTAAATTTTATTAAAATTTATTAAAATATAAGTTGAAAACACTCTCTAAGTAGAGAGATAAAATGTACACCTAATTTATCGTTCACGGCCATACGAATCATGATGTCATTTGCGGTAAAGAAAAACCGAAATTTGAAACGGTGCGTTTGATAGATTGGAGGGGAAATGAAGTGGTCAAACTGGTCCAGTCACGAAAGGGTCCCTCTTCTCCTCTCACTGACTCACTCTCGTTGGAGCAAAACCCTAAAAAATCCAGTTGCAATGGTGTGTGCCCTTGTACGTATAGAGAAGTGAAGCTCACCAAATTTTAATTGGGATAGTGGGATATTTCAAAATGAAAATAATTCCAGCTAGAGCTACAGAAGCATCAAATTTTGTACGAGGCTGGTGGGTTCGTTATGCTGCTCCCTAGTAAGTTTCAATTGCCACTACTTGCTTTTCATTGCTTTCTATGGTTATGATTGATTTATGCTGTAAAATCCTGCATTTAATAATCTGAAATTGTAGAAATGTGGGAGTTTCAGTTACCCATTTGTGTTTTTTCGTAGTGCTCCACATTATAGAAGATCATTATCATCAAAATCGTCGTTAGTTTCTGGTAAAGATAAAGTACAAGTACAAGAACAAGAACGCTCTTTCACAGTGTCTTATCTCGTTAATTCATGTCGATTCTCCCCTGAAAAAGCTCTCTCCGTGTCCAAGAAAGTAAGCTTTGGAACCCCAGAAAGACCAGATTCTGTCCTTGATCTTCTCCGAAACCATGGTTTCTCTGATTCCCAAATCTCCAAAGTTGTTTATAAACTACCAAAGCTGCTCTTAGCCAATCCTAAGAGAACCCTTTTGCCCAAACTTGAATTTTTGGGGTCTATAGGCCTTTCAGGCACAAGGCTCGCCGAGGCCATCTGTAGCAATGTTGTTTTCTTGACAGCAAGCTTAGAGAACACTATCATCCCTGGTTATGATTTCTTCAAAAGAGAACTCCTCAATGATGAAAAAGTTGTAAACTTTATAAAACGCTCATCGTGGGCAATTTTTAGTAATACTGTGCAAAGCAACGTTGCTCAAAATCTCTCAGTCTTGAGAGAACTTCATGTGCCAGCACCTGCTGTCTCTGTATTGGTGAGCTGTCACCCTGGTGTTTTGTGCCAAAGACCTGATAACTTTAACAAAGATGTGGAGAAGGTCATGAGTATGGGATTTAACCCTTCGACATTAGCATTTGTCAACGGACTTCAAGTGATTTCGAAAATGACTGAATCGACATGGGCACACAAGATGGAGGTTTATAGGAGCTGGGGTTGGAGTGAAGATGAGATCTTATTGGCTTTTAAAAAGAAACCCACTTTCATGTATTTGTCAGAAAAGAATATTGTGAGTAAGATGGATTTTCTTGTAAACAAGATGGGTTGTCAGCCTACAGATCTGGCCCGAGCTCCTGAAGTTCTAACTCTGAGTTTGGAGCATAGGATCATTCCAAGGTGCTCTGTAATTAGAGTCCTGTTGGTAAAGGGCTTGCTGAAGAAGAGGTTTGCCTTATCTTCATTGTTAATTGTCATTGAGAGTTCCTTCATGAATAAGTTTGTCACAAAATATCAAGAAAGTGTGCCTCAACTTTTGGATATCTTTCTGGGGAAATTAAGTCTTCAGGAACTTGGCTTTGAATTTGAGGGAAAATGAGGGCCGAAAAATTGTAGCATCAAGCACAAGTGTATACACTTCCTTAGGAATCTGATTTATATGGGTTTTCATTTGGGTTCTTACTTTTGTTCAGATAAGTGATGGATTGCACATGAATATCTTCTGATTTTCTGTTGGTTTTCATTTTTTTTATATGTTCTCTGTTTGATATCTTCATTTTTTGTGGGCTGTCATTATTTGCACACCTAAGTTTATGATTGCACCTTACTCCCTAATTATGTCATGACGGTTCTAATGGTCAATTTGAGCTTAGAGAAATAATCTGCTCCATATATTTGCTTGGTATGAGACCTTCATATTCTCTATTCATTCATTTAAATTATTGGTTGATTTAAGTTGATATTAATGGAAAAGTAAGGAGGGAGGGAGGGGGTTGGAGACAGTAGATTAAGAAGAATGTTCTTTTGTTAAAAAAAAAAAAAAAAAAACAGGGGTAAAGTACTCTTCTTTCTTTAGTAAACAATGAATACCACTGGTGTTTTCTTTAGTAGTTCAACCAAGGGTGTGATTAAGGCTAATATTTCCAAGTTGCATGTATGTGGTGAAAATAAAGATTTCATGCTTGCACTTAAAGATGTGAAAAATAAAGTTTCTTACCTTGATGGGGATTCTTTAACAAAAAGTGATTCTGCAGAAATTTTATTTTATTTTTTTATAAATTTCAGCATTCCCTTGTGCTCTAGAAGAATCACTTGGAGTTAAATTGGAAGTATAGGCTTTTGTAGCATATATATGCTCCTCTGGAGCTATTTTAATTGAGATTTTGGAAAGCCTGCCTGAGCTTGACATGACCATGTCTTGTATCATTAATATGTAGCTGGGAAGATGACTAAGGTTACTTCAATTGGAGCATCAAACCCATCTAAAGAAATTCGAAAGAATATCCAAAAAACTATATCATATATTGCCCAATTCTGTTACCTCACCTTTGCTTTTCTAATGTTCAAGAGCTGTAAGCCTTGGCGAAGATTGTATTGTATTGTAGAACATCTCATATTAATTAATTCACACTAGTAAGAAAGAAGAGCCAAGAATATCCCAATGATCACGATCCCAATCTTTATAATTAATTCTGTCCTAGTCCGACATATGCAAATCAAACACACTAGGTAACTCACACAATTAGCCATATATAATAAGTATCTAAATTAATTAAGCCACCATATATGCTAATGCTAGCTCAAAAATGTCACTCATTTCCCTAGTGTAAGTGTTGTTGGGTGATTAAATTTTGGACCCCTTCAATTCCTTTTTATGATCAACATTAAGTGTACTGTTTCCTTAATACCCCAAACTGATTGAAGGAGACCCCAGAAATCCATGTGCTTGTTTCTGACCTTCCGAGCTTAAAAAGAGGAGGCGGTGGAGTTTGATGATGCATGGCAGGGTGCTCCAGATAAGTGGGCACAGCTAGGAATGTCGAAGAAGAAGACTGATCACGAAGATAAGAATAAAAGGGGAAATTTTAAAATCTAGCTCTCATTGAAAAGTACTTGAGCTCCTATCGAAAAATATGTTCGAACTTTCTCACAAGCATTACTTGATAAGGTTTGAATACTACTCCAAAGGGCGATTCGAGCACTTTGTGCATATTTGCTTTGTTGGTCATGAATAATACTTTTTTGATGTACTGAACCTGAAGGTATGCATAGTACACTTTTCTTTTTAATTATTATCTTGATGCTTTTAAACTTAAACGAGAAGGAAATATGTTTAGAAAGAACTTAATATTCACTGTAGCCCATTCATGGTTTAAGCCCACTAACCACTAATTTGGGTTTGTGTGACCAGGCTCAAAGGAGATTTGTTTTTTGGTTTCCATTCTTGATGTTTTTCCTTTTAAAAAATGGCAATAAAATCTTTTCTTTTTCTTTTTTTATTAATGAATTTATTTGTAGTTTTGGTGTGGGAGCTGTATATTATTCTTTTACATGAAGTGTAGATTGAAAAGTAAGGATAAGGAATTAGGAAAGGCAATGAATCAAAAGCAAACGAAAATTCATATTCATTCATTCAATCATAATGCCTCCTTCATTGCAACTCAACTCTTGTAACTCTAGATCCCCTAAAAGTAACTACTACTAAAAGTGACATGTACAATCAATTGTCAAAGCCCAGCCCATGTAACCAAAAGTGGCCCAGCCCAAAACATGTATCAAAACCTCTAAGGCCCAATTTCCCAACCGAACCCAACACAGAAAGTAAGTAACTAATAAAGCATTCATCTCATCCTATTAACAACTAATTAACTCTCTCTTTTGATTAACCAACCTCTAAACAAGTGTTTACTCGTAAAACAAATCAAATAATGATTTGATTTCAATTCAGTTCAGCGGTTGAAGCCTCTTCCCCCTTCTTCTCTTCCTTGTCTTTCTTGTCCTCCTCAGACTCGGGTAACTCACTCTCCAACTTCCTCTTCGACTCGTTAAACACACGACTCAACTTCCACTCCGACTCGGAATCTGACTCGGTCTCCGACTCGCCAAACAGACTCTCCATCTTCCGCTTCCACTCTGACTCAGACTCAAACTCAGACTCGCCCTCCTCGCCAAACAGACGCTCCAACCCCCAATCCGACTCGGAATCTGACTCGCCAAACAGAGTCTCCCACTCCCGCTTCGACGCCGAAAACTGACCCTCCCACTTCCACTTCGACTCCGAGTCAGACGAGTCAGACTCGCCCTCCTCCACCTCCTTCCACTTCGACTCAGACACCGACTCGCCTTCCTCCTCCTCGGCAAAGAGACGACGAAGATCCTCGAGAATCTCCAGGTGATGAATCTCGCGGAGAATCTCGCGAACTCGACGCTGCTCGATGAACTCCGTCAAGTGTTGCTCGGTAAACACCACGGTCTCGTCGGCATAGCTGAGAGGACTGTCGGTCCAGAACGCTGTGAATTCTCGCTCGGTGAATCGGACGCCATTGTCGATCAAGAACACCCTGAATCGTTGCTCAACAAGGCCATTAGTCTCCAAGAAAGCCATGAATGCTTCCTCAACAGGATCAAGTGCCGCAGCATTCGCATTCTCATTCTCATTGTCGCTATCGCTTTCTTGTTGAGTATTTTGGAGGTTCTCGCTTCCATGGCCAAAGCCACCATCCGGTGGCGGCGGCGGTGGTGGTGGTGCCATTGAAATGAAAGGACGCACGGGCTGTTTGGTTACTGAGAAAATTGAGAGGGAAAGAGAGAGAGGAAATTGTCCGATTTCATTTGATTGATTCAGGTAACGAATTGTCTCACCCCACCCCTGTATATATAGTCCAAAACTCCAAGAATTTGTGTAGCCCGCCAAAAGTTTGTTATAAGCTTGCTGAGCTGGCTGTCTTCTAGAGTATTGTTAGTTACTGGTAGTCTAGTACTAAACCAAACTCCAAACCATGGATCCATTCCTTCACAATTTTACCTCTCTGTTATAATTATTTACTTTCAATCTTTTATAAACCATTTACTCATTTTATTTACTGCAAACAATCAACAATTTTTGGAATTGCACACTGTAAGAGGTACGCACTTAATTAATATATTGCATAATTTATTGGCCAAGCAGAGAACTGATCTGCTACATAGAAGATCCATCATGTTGCCTATGTATGCTCTCTGTCTCTCTGCCTATTGGAATGCATAGGTTGGTTCGTTGTCTTTCTTTCTTTTTTCTTAAATTGTTGGTTAAATTAGGTTGCTATGAATGGAAAAATGAATTTGCACAAACTTTGGTTAACTTAGGAAGAGTCTAATTAGTTTGGGTTTTGCAATGCCTCCTGCAGTTATCTGAAAAACACCCTTCACCTTTGGTTTTCAATTGTATTGTATTGTAGAACGTCTTATTATTAATTAAATCGAGCTCTCCTAGTCCTACACATGAAAATGAAGCCCACTAGCTAGCTCAAAGCCTCAAACAATTAACCAGATACATATAATTAGTACCCAAAGTAATTATGCCACCATATTTGCTAACGCTAGCACAAAAATGTCACTCATTTCCTAAAGTGTAAGTTTTGTTGTGGGAGCTGTATACTAAAGTATATTGAAAAGTAAGGACAAGGAATTAGGAAAGGCAATGAATCAAACGCAAAGGAAAATTCATATTCATATTCATTGATAATCCCTCCCTTCATTAAAAGTAACTAATACCAAAAGTGGCAGCCCATACAATCAATACTCACAGCCCAGCCCATGTAACCAAGATCGGCCCAGCCCAAAACAACTAATTAACTCTCATTTCTTTTTTTTCTTTTTTTTTTGGTCGAATAGTAACTCTCATTTCTTGATTAACCAAAACAAGAGACCCCTAAACCAACAAGTCTTCCAACAAATCAAATCAGTGAATGAACCCTCCGACTCGCCAAACAGACGCGCCAACTCCGACACGCCCTCCACCTCCTCGTCGGCGAATAGAGGATGAGGAGCTCGAAACCGACGCTGCAAGTTGTGGTGCGCCATTGCCACAGCGGTGGAGAAGTCCAGCAAGTGTTGCTCAGTAAACCCGATGCTCTCGTCAGCATTGCTCAGAGGATTGTCCGTCCAGAACGCCGCGAATTCTTGCTCCGTGAATGCGACGCCATTGACGCTCAAGAAGGCTCTGAATCGCTCCTCAACAGTACCGAGTTCAGCATTCTCATTCTCAATCTCACCATCGATTGCTTCAGAGCTTAGGAGGAGGTTCTCGTTTCCATGGTGAAAGCCACCATCCGGTGGCGGTGGTGCCATTGAAGTGAAAGGACTCAGTGGTTGTTTGGTTACTGAGAAAATTGAGAGAGAAAGAGAGAGAGGAAATTGTCCGATTTCATTTGATTGATTCAGGTAATGAGTACTCTCACTCTCCCGCTATATATATTTATCTCCAAAACTCCAACGAATTGGTGTAGCCCGCCAAAAGTTTGTTACAAGCTGGCTGGCTTCTAGAAGATTGTTAGTTACAACGGTGGTCTCACTAACTATGCATTGGATTCACAATCTCAGTCCTCTGCTGTTATTTACTTTTTGACTCTTTTTTCTAAAAACCATTTACTGATTTTTATTTACTGCAAACAATCAACATATATTGGATAATTTATTGGCCAAGATTGTATTGTTGAAACAAACATACTGTTGCTTGCTATTACTGAAGATTCAATCAAATTGCCTTTTGGTTAAGAGATATTATGTTTGTTGCTGCTGTTTGAAATTGACTTGTATTTTCAAATGCATTAGAAATTCTCACTTTCTTTAAGGGTGGACAGACATTTTTCTTTACAAAAATTAATTATTAGGAGAAGAGATGAAATCAATTCATGGAACTAGAAATTCTGACCGGCTAGGAAAAACTATATCTGTGAACTTCAGATAGGACACACTCTCACATTTTCGTTATATATTTGTTGCATGGACATAGAGGATTATGTTACCAAAACAATGGAAACAAGTGTCCCAGACACAAGGAACCAATGGTTGCATTTTTGACAGATGATAAATTTCAGAATGATTGTTACTGCAGAGCAGCGTCTATAGAAGTTCATGCTCAATCAATATTGTAGCTCCAGGTAACAAACGAAATGGACAGAGCTTATTCAGTCAATCTGTTAGTGTCATTCCGTGTCTTCTCATTTGTAATTGTTGCTGATGAGATATTTCTACTTAATATCTTCATTTTTTTCTGGGTCGTCATTATTTGCACACCTAAAGTTTAAGATTGCATCTTATAATTACTCTCTAATTATGATGGTTCTAATGGTCAGTTTGAGCTTCAAGAACTGATCTGCTCCATAGAATTCCTTGGTCTCAGACCTAAAGTTTATGATTGCATCTTATTCCCTAATTATGACCGACTTTCATTCTGTTCTTTGTCGTTGTAAATTTTCCTTGTGTAAGCTCTCTGCTTATTGGAATGCATAGGTTGGCTGGTTGTCTTTCTTTCTTTTTTCCCAAATTTTCAGTTAAATTAGGTTGCTAAGTTTAGTTTGAGTTTTGCATGTAAACAGTGAATAAATTAGTATATATGGGCTTTGAAGGATAGAAATACAAACTAAGTAATAGGATTTGTGGTTCAACCAAATTGTGTTTTCTTTAGTGGTTCAACCAAGGGAGTGAGAAGGCTACATAATATGATTTCCAAGCTGCATGTATGTGGTGAAAATAAAGATTTCATGCATGCACTTAAAGATGTGAAAAATATAGATGAAGAAGCTAAGTTTCTTACCTTGATGAGGATTCTTTATAAAAGAAGTGATTCTGCAGAATTTTTTCTTTTATATATATTTCAGCATTCACTTCTCTAGAAGAATCACTTGGAATTAAGTTGGAACCATAGGCTTTTGTAGCATATGCTCCTCCTCTTGAGCTATTCTATTAAGATTTTGGAAACCCTGCTTGAGCTTGACATGCATAACAATGTCTTCTATAATAAATGTCACCCATTTCCCAATTGTTAAGTGTTGTTGGGTGGTGAAATTTTGGACCCCTTCAATTCCTTTCTATGATCAACGTTTAAGTGTACTGTTCTTAATACCCCTGCTGATTGAAGGAGACCCCATGAAGCCCATGTGTGCTTGTTTTTGACCTTCTGAGCTGAAGAAAGAGGAGGTTGATGATGCACGGCAGAGTGCTTGAAATAAGTGTTGAACGCTGCCCCGGACAATTCATTAGGAGGTTTAGGAGGCTACTGGAAAATGGCAAGACAGACTGATGAGGTTGAGGCTATTCCCAATTAAGCAAGAGGTTCAAAAACCTCAGCAAATTAAATTAATAAAAAATCATTTGACTTTTATTCTTTGTTTCTCTTTCGCATGGATATTTTTCATTTATGTGATATTGTTGTACTGAAGATATGCAATTTATTTATAAGGGTTAAATACAAAAATTATCCTTAAACTTTGACTAGTGTCTCAAAGTGGTTTACGAACTTCAAAATGTGACAAATTTACCCACAAACTTTTCAAAGTGTATCAAGTTAGTACAAATTTATACTTCCATCCAATCAGTCAACAGAAGTGATCATGGGCACTATACTGAAAGTGTGCATTCTTAAACTAACAAGACTAAGCTTGTTTTGTGCGTGAAGAAAAACAAATAAGCAAAACTGGGTTTTTTAAAACTTATTGTCTCCTTGTCTCTTTGCTGTTATAAAATCGCTAAAAGTCTATGGATGCACTAACTGAAAATTCCACTACAACATTGGGATTTTTAAAGTCCTAAATGGTCTTTTATTTTTATTTTTTATACTGCTATTATTTTAAACTTAATATTAAGATAAGAAAATCTAAGCTTAATTTCATTATTGTTTCAAACTATTAAGCCACGATATATAATGTTTGTTAATTGGATTGTGTTTATAAAAGGACTAATATATAATTTGCATTTCAAATACCATTTAGAACAAAATTAAGAAGATGTAAATGAATTGTGGCCACATGCTTACAAATACTGCACTTCCACAACGTTGAGACAGGTTACATGAAAAAAAGCAACACCCAAATGTGGGTAGAGTAGTAGGGAATTGAGATTAAAGCTTTAGTAATAATTGTACCAAAATCACCAAGATTACAACCATTTCATCCTTTGTACAAAAATGATGATATTACAAAACAACCAATTTTGTGAATAACGCCAGTAATCAAAATCAAACTTTTCAAAATCCCCCAATTTCAACAATCCACACTACACCCTGTCTTTAAATAACTTAATGTCTCAAAATGATGTTTAGTTTTCAACATTCACAAAATAATAATTCTGCATAATGGTGTTTTAAAGGTTGATATGATGATGAATGTTGAGCATTGGACTTCTGTGTAGCATTGGTCTATCTAGATGATATGTGAACATTAGTGCGTTGGGATAAAGTTTTGCCCTAGAACTTTCTACTGACTTCACTAATTGCCTTACCTTTGGATGAAGCCTACATAGTGGGCTGAGCTGAGGACTGCCTAGTGGCATGTTTTGGTCTTCTGACCTATAATAGGAGGAAAATGGTGGTAAATGGGAAAAATGGAGAAAAATTGGTCATTTGGGTCAAATGGGGTCTGAATGGACATAAATACCCTTTTAAAAGTGGATAAAAATATAAATTTATACTGACTTGATACACTTTCAAAAGTTTGTGGGCAAATTTGTTACATTTTGAAGTTTGTGGACCACTTTGAGACACTAATCAAAGTTTGAGGACCATTTTTATATTTAACCCTATTTATAAATAAAGCTTATTTGGTATTTCAATTAATTGTAAAGTTTGATTCTTTATGTTTTTAGTTGTGTTGTGGGAGATGTATACTAAAGTAGATTGAACAGTAAGGACAAGGAATTAGGAAAGGCAATGAATCAAACGCAAACGAAAATTCATATTCATATTCATTGATAATTACAAGTCTAGACTCTAGAGTCCCTAAAAGTAAGTAATAGCAAAACTGGCCCATACAATAGTCACTGGGAGCCAATGTAACCAATAATGGCCCAGCCCAATATCCCAATACAGAATCCTAAAACAACTAATTAACTCTCATTTTCTGATTAACCAAAACGAAAGACCCCTAAACCAACAAGTCTTCAAACAAAACAAATCAGTGATTGAAGCCTCTGACTCGGACTCCGACTCGCCAAACACACTCTCCCACTCCTGCTTCAACTCCGAGTCAGACAAGTCAGATTCCGACTCCGACGCGCCCTCCACCTCCTCGTCGGCAAAGAGACGATGAAGAGCTCGAACCCGACGCTGCAAATTGTGATGCGCCATTGACACAGCGGTGGAGAAGTCCATCAAGTGTTGCTCAGTAAACACGACGCTCTCGTCAGCATTGCTCAGAATATTGAAGATAATGATCAAGTAAAGGAGGAGAAGATCTGATGTATTGATGAGACAGAATAGCAAAATGCAGTTTTCCTATTCTAGCTAGAAAATCTCGGTGTAGTACTGCAAGTTAGGGATTACCATAAACGTGTACATGAGTTGTTAGGGTTTAATGTTGTATATATATATCCTGTAAACAGTCCTTGAATAATACTTTTCATTATTCCACAAACACAAACTTCAATATGGTATCAGAGCGCCGTTCCTCGGCCTAAAATCCCTTTCTCTCTCTCTGCAAAACCCTAAATACCTCGACCAAAACCTCACATCCTCTCTCAGCAAAGCTAATTCAATCATGGACAGTGATGAAAGGAAAGCACTAGCGTTATTGAAGGATAAAATTTTGAAAGAAGCAGCAGACTCTCCTTCAGGGACTTCTGCACGCACACCTGAACCATGGGATTACTCTAATCATCCTCTCTATCTCCATCATTCCGACCAACCAGGTGCTATACTAGTACCTCAAGCGTTGATGGAGGACAATTATGATGAATGGGCTGGATCTATGAGTATGGCTTTGACGATCAAGAATAAGATCGGCTTTGTCAATGGTTCTAGCACTCGACCAACTGCTCAAGATGATGAGCAACAACAATGGGATCATTGTGATACGTTAGTCAAAACTTGGCTAACCGGTTCCATGTCAAAAGAAATCTCCAAAAGTGTTAAGCACTGCAAAACAGCTCGGGCAATCTGGACTGAACTTAAAGAAAGATTTAGTCAGACAAACATGGTGCAATTATTCAACCTTGAAAATGCTATCTCTGCGTGCCTACAAGGTTCAGACTCAGTGACAACATTCTATACAAAGCTCAAGAGTTTGTGGGACGAAAGGGACTCGGTGTGTGGCCTTACGGTATGTAACTGTGAAGATGGAATAAAACTTGGTGAGTATATCAAGAACCAACAAACCATGAAATTTCTCATGGGACTTAATGAGAGTTATGACACTTTGCGAAGTAATATTGTCTCTATCGATCCTCTTCCTACCGTCAATAAGGCATATGCAATGGCGTTACGCCAAGAGAAACAAGTGCACGCCTCAAATCAAAACAAGGCCTCGGATGTAGCGACTTTCTTGGTTCACAAGCCAAGCCATGACACCGAGAGGGTTCCTAAAAGGGGCCCTGAGCGAGCCCCTGCCCGCAGCAAGAAACCTGCCAATGTCTCAAGGTGGTGTGACATTTGCAGTAAAGACAACCATTCCACAAAATTCTGCCGTACACATTTAACGGCTTGGTCATCCATCCTCTAGGATTTATCCTTTGTTTCCCTTTCTTTCTAATAAGTCCGTGATTCAAGCAAATGTTCTATTTGTCCGCTAGCCAAACAAACTCGCATTCCATTTTCTTTGAGTTCAATTTCAAGTACTTCTTCGTTTGTTTTAATTCATGTTGACATTTGGGGAGGTTACCATGAACCTTCAACGTCCGGTGCTAAATATTTCCTTACAATTGTTGATGATTTCACTCGTTGCACTTGGGTTTATTTGATGGTACAAAAATCTGAAGCAAGAAAGTTTTTGCTTGATTTTATACATATGGTAGAAACTCAGTTTGATACCAGAATCAAAACAATTCGTAGTGATAATGGTCCCGAGTTTAAAATGCCTGATTTTTACTCATCCAAAGGTATTGTGCATCAAACGAGTTGCGTCAACACACCACAACAAAATGGTGTTGTTGAACGTAAACATCGTCATCTGCTCAACATGGCTAGAGCCCTTTTATTTCAAGCCCAATTACCTACGTCCTTTTGGGGAGAAGCCATTCTCACTTCCACCTATCTTATTAACCGAACTCCCACTCCCCTTCTTAAAGGGAAAACTCCTTTTGAAAGGCTTTTCCAAAGGGCACCAACATTGGATCATCTTAAGGTTTTCGGTTGTCTCTGTTTCGCATCCACACACTCACGCAAACCTACCAAATTTGATCCCCGGGCTACCAAATGTATGTTCCTTGGGTATCCAAATGGCCAAAAGGGTTATAAAGTTTTTGATCTCGAAACTGAGCAAATCTTTGTTTCTAGAGACATGATCTTTTATGAAGATACATTCCCATATCAGTCATCTAGTCATTCTCGAGTTTCAACCAACCCTCCTTTTTCGCTAACTAGGGTTTTCGATGACGATGCAAACACTGGGCCTTCAGGTACTACTCTCTCTAACCCTACCAATTCCGAACACCCTAGGGTGCCTAACACTCTTCCCAATTCTGTTCTCTCATCCGAACTATCTAATGTGCCTCCAAATCCTACTTCATCTCCTACACCGTCTACACTGCCTTCTTCGAACACTTCTACACATCCACCGCAACCTGCTTCCGCTACAGAACCTCGTCGCTCCACTCGTCCAACACGTACTCCCGGTTACTTGCATGACTTCCATGTTGAGGCAACTCTGCCTTCTCGCTCTCTCCCATCAGACTCAACGAGCACAGGTATTCCCCATTCCTTATCTACTGTTTTATCTTATGATCACTTGTCTCCTTCTCATCGAGTCTTTAGTGCACATTTATCACTTCTCAAAGAACCCAATAATTTTTCCGAAGCATCCAAGCACAAATTATGGCGTGATGCCATGTTCCAGGAACTTAAAGCCTTACAGGAAAATAAGACGTGGAGTCTAGTTTCTTTGCCTCCCAACAAACGCCCGATCGGTTGCAAATGGGTGTACAAAATAAAGCTCAATTCTGATGGCACAATTGAGAGGTACAAAGCACGGCTTGTGGCAAAAGGCTATAGTCAAGTTGAAGGGGTAGACTACCGGGAAACCTTTGCCCCGGTTGCTAAACTTACTACTGTTCGGGTCCTGCTTGGCCTAGCTGCTCTTCGTGGTTGGCATCTCCACCAATTGGATGTCAACAACGCCTTCCTTCATGGAGATCTCACTGAAGATGTCTACATGCACTTGCCACCTGGATTTGGCCGAAAGGGGGAGAATGTGGTATGTAAGTTGCATAAAAGTTTGTATGGTTTGAAGCAGGCATCTCGACAATGGTTTATTAAACTGTCACTGGCTCTCAAATCTGCGGGTTTTCACCAATCATGTAGTGATTACTCATTGTTCACCCGAAATCAAGATGGCAAGTTCACAGTGTTACTAGTATATGTGGACGATGTTATTCTTGCAGGAAATAGTCTAGAAGACATCACAAGTACAAAGAAGTTTCTCTCAAGCAAGTTCAAATTGAAAGATCTAGGAAAGCTCAAATACTTCCTCGGAATTGAAGTGGCTAGGTCTCGGCATGGCATAGCTTTGTGCCAAAGAAAGTATGCTCTTGAGATACTTGAAGACACAGGTTTCTTGGCCTCTAAACCTTCTCATTTTCCAGTTGATCGTAATCTTGTTCTGACACAATCAGAAGGAAGTTTATTGGCAGATCCTTCACAATACAGGAGACTTGTTGGACGTATGATCTACTTGACAATCACAAGACCGGACTTGGCATATGCAGTCCACATTTTGAGTCAATTCATGGACAAACCGCGACAACCACATTTGGATGCTGCACACCAAGTTCTTCGGTACATTAAAGGAACACCAGGTCAAGGCATCTTATTGCCTTCAATTGGAAAGCTCGAACTAACAAGCTTTTGTGATGCTGACTGGGCTACATGTAAAGACACAAGAAGATCAATTACAGGTTATTGTGTAATGCTTGGGAGAGCAAAGAAACAAACTACAGTTTCTCGATCTAGTGCAGAAGCAGAGTATAGATCGATGGCTACCACAGTTTGTGAAATTACATGGTTGAGAAATATTTTGCGAGACTTGAATGAGAAGCAGTTTCGGCCAACAAAGTTGTTTTGTGACAATCAAGCAGCCCTTCATATTGCATCTAATCCAGTTTTTCATGAACGTACGAAGCATATAGAGATAGATTGCCATGTAGTACGAGAAAAGATGCAGCAAGGAATCATTCAAACTGCTCACATAAGAACGAAGGAACAACCGGCAGATTTATTTACCAAGCCGGTAAGTTCAGCACAATTTCAAACACTACTTGGCAAGTTGAATGTGATCAATATACATTCCAACTTGAGGGGGAGTATTGAAGATAATGATCAAGTAAAGGAGGAGAAAATCTGATGTATTGATGAGACAGAATAGCAAAATGCAGTTTTCCTATTCTAGCTAGAAAATCTCGGTGTAGTCCTGCAAGTTAGGGATTACCATAAACGTGTACATAAGTTGTTAGGGTTTAATGTTGTATATATATATCCTGTAAACAGTCCTTGAATAATACTTTTCATTATTCCACAAACACAAACTTCAATACAGAAGATTGTCCGTCCAGAACGCCGCGAATTCTTGCTCCGTGAATGCGACGCCATTGACGCTCAAGAAAGCTCTGAATCGCTCCTCAACAGTACCGAGTGCAGCATCCGCATTCTCATTCTCACCATGGTTTGCTTCAGAATTTGGGAGGAGGTTCTTGCTTCCATGGCCAAAGCCACCATCCCCGGTGGCGGTGGTGCCATTGAAATGAAAGGACTTGTTTGGTTACAGAGAAAATTGAGAGAGAGAGAGAGAGAGAGAGAGCGAGGAAACTTAAATGAAAGTGGCTATGTCTTTTGATTGATTCAGGTAACGAATTGTCTCACTCTCCCGCCAATAGTTTGTTACAAGCTCGCTGAGCTGGCTTCTTCTAGAAGATTGGTAGCTAAGCTAGCTGAAAGGCCATGAAGCCGTTACTGGTACTAAAGGCAAAGCAAAGTCCATACAACGGTCTCAGTACCCCCACAAGTCCAATTTTAGTGCTCTGCTTTCATTATTTACTAATTTTTATTTATTGGAATCAATGAACAATGTTTGGAATTGGAGCTAGGTCATTATTGTTGAGTTGAATTTGAAACCCACATCACATATAATTTGAGGTTGGTTGGTTGCTTAATGTTGTGCATTGTTTGAAACTGACACAGGACCAGTTTGGTATTGCTGTGAGAAAAAACAGCTGTGAAGTAAAACAGTTGTGAAGTAAAGTCAGCTGTAAAGTAAAGCAGTTGAGTGTTTGGTAAACTATGTTTTCAAAAGTGTTGCAAATATAAAAAATAATATCAAAGTGTTTGGCAAATGTTATGTAAAAGTGATGTAACTGTGTATAATTATTAAAATGGACATGATACTGAAAGTATATTTCACTTATTTGTTTGGTAAAACTAAAATGTTTTTTTACTTATTTTTTAAATTCGTGGCTACAAATTTTTATTAGCATTAATTTTTTTAAGAACAACATTATTAAATAAGTATTCCTATTATTTTTTTTAGTATATTATAATTTTAATCGTACAAATAAAATATCATAATTAATTAACACAATATAAAATATAACTAACAATGAACATATTTTTTAATTTAAAATAAACAAATAAAAATTATAGAAATCAATAAGGGTAGTATGGGTAAAATAAAATATTCATTGTTTTTGTGATTCACTGCAGTTTTCAAAAACATTTAAAAACCTGCTTTCTGTTTTTGCTGTGGGGAGTTGAGAATTGTGGGGGAAATCAGTTTTTTATTTTTTTATCAAACACCAAAACTGATGTAGGTGATTGAGAATTGTCATCCACAGCAACTTTTGGCTCCTCCACCACAATCCCAAACGGGGCCTCACATTTTCACATGCATTAGAAATTCCCAAGTGTTTTTTATTTGAAGTAGATTGAAAAGTAAGGACACGGAATTAGGAAAGGGAATGAATCAAAAGGAAAGGGAAATTCATATTCATTCATAATTAGGGGTGTATTTCGAACGAATCGGATCAGAAATAGGATGTTTCAATTTCAATCCAAAAAGTTTCGGAATGAAATTTCTATTTAAAAAAATCGGAATTTCAACATCTCATTCCAATTCGGAATTTTCTGATTTCTCGAAAATTTCATATTTTTTTGAAATATCACATTTTCGAAACTTTCAGATAAAAATTTGAAATTTTCAGATAAAAAATCAGAATCTTCATGTTACTTTTTGTTATTAGTAAAAACAAACAAAAAAAATTAGTAATTACACGTACAAAAAATGTGGGTGCTTTTGTTAACATTTATGTTATTATGATACACATATTTATAATCAAGGAATAAAATTTCGTTTTTCAGAGGTGTCGAAAGTTTAACAGGTATTCATCCAGATTTCACCGAAAATTTCGCTGAAATTTGCCTAAATTTCGAAAATTTCGCTCACCACTGCTCTGTCTATTTTTTTCCCTCTCTGTCCAAAGTCCAAATCCAGCCAAAATATACCCTGCAAAACACAGTTCATAATAAACCCAACCAACAGAGAGGGAGGGAGAACCGATCACGGAGGAGAGGAGGAAGAAGAGACCCAGCCAACGGGGAGGGAGGGAGAAGAGATCGGGGAGGAGAGGAGGGAGATGAGACAGAGGAAGGAAGCATGAGGAAGAGATGTGCGTGACTGGGTTGGGAGAGAGAAATGGGAGGGAAGAAGAGAGATGGGCTGGGAGAAGAAAAGAGATAGGCTGTNAGAGATGGGCTGTGAGAAGAAGAGAGAGAAGAAACAGTCACGGGAAGGGAAGGAAAAGGAAGGAAAGAAAAAAGAAAGGAAAATAAAGAAAAGAAAGGAAAGAAAAAAAAAAGAGAAAAAAGAAAGAAAAAAGTTGGTAATACACTTCAGATAGCCAAAGTTGGTGGTACGTATTGATGAGGTGATGGCCAAAATTGGTGTGTTGTGATCTTTGGCAGTTTTGGCAGCACATAATTTATGGCCATATTTGGTCAACATAAAATATATAGTAAGTTAGTAAAATGAATAAATAATTATATTCCTTATCTTTTCATTTAAAGATTAGAAAAAATTATAATCCAACTTATAAAATCATATTATATTTTAAAATTGAACAATTGTTAAGAAAAAAATAAAAGGTTAAGGGTTGATTGGAATTTGGGGTCTTTGGCAATTGGAAAGAAAAAAAAAGTTTAGGATTTCGTTAGACTCTTTTGAGATTTCGTTTAGTTATTTTTAAACTCTAAACTCTAATATATTTCTATATAAAAAATAATTAAAAATACCCTAAAAGACTTAAACCGTAATATCTTATACCATATCATAAACAATATAGAGTATAAATTATAAATTATATGAGTTTAATATATAGATTACAGAGAATAAAAAATATTAGGATATATAGAGTATATAGGATTTAATGTATAGATTATAGAATATAAAGAATAGACTAATGTTATTTAACAGTATTTGCTTCATCGCGCATTATATTCACTTTATATCACATGAAACTTACTATATAATTTGATTTCTTCAATGATTTTTATTAATTTAGTAGATAATATGTTAAATAAACATATGGTAAAATTTCATTCAAAATTTCCATATTTTGATAGCAATTTCCGTCATTTCTGTTTAATTTCTGTCGAAATTTTAAAATCTTCGAAGTTTTCGTCGAAATTTCCATCGAAATTTCCTCGAAACCCGAAATTTTATTCCTTGTTTATAATATACATATGTTTATATTAATAGTATTAGTTATTTTTTGTTTAATATATATGTATGTGTATGTTTGAAACAAATAAAAAATTAATGAAACATATAGTAAAAAACTAAATAAATAATATAATATTAATATAAATAAGAAATAAATTGGCATAATTTTGAATCAGAATGCCTTTGAAAAATTTCGGATCGGAATTCGAATTTGATCGGAATTTACAGATACATTCCAATTTCAATCCAATTTTTTTTGAAATTTTCAGAATTCAGTATTTTTGGATTTCAGATTTAATTCAGACGTTCCAAAATTAAAAACTTTCGGATTAAAATTGGTCAGATTCGAATTTTCCAATCCAAATCACACCCCTATTCATAATGCTCCCTCATTACATTACGACTCAAACTATAGAGTCGGTAGAAGTAAGTAATACCAATTGTGGCCCATACAATCAATAGTCACAACCCATGTAACCAAAAGTGGCCCAAACAATCATAGTTACAGCCCATGTAAACAAAAGTGGCCCAGCCTAAAATATGTATCAACCTCTAAGGCCCAATTTCCCAACTCCAGCAAACACAGAAAGTAATAAGTAACTAATTAAAGCATCCTAATCTTCCTATTAACAACTAAAACGACTGTCTCTCTTCGATTAAGCAACGCCTTAAACAAGTCTTTGAACAAAACAAATCATGGATTTGATTTCAATGCACATTTCAGCGATTGAAGCTTCCTCAACTGGCAATCAAGAAGCTTCCCCCTCCTTCTCAAACTCCGACTCGGTCCCTGACTCGCCAAACAGACGCCCCAACCCCAAATCCCACTCGGAATCGAACTCAGACTCCGACTCGCCCTCCTCGCCAAACAGACGACGAACATCCCGGAGAATCTGCAGATGAAAAAGATCCAGTTGACGGTGCTCAGTAAACTCCACCAAGTGTTGCTCAGTAAACTCCACGCTATCGTCGGCATGGCTGAGAGGACTGTCGTTCCAGAACGCCGTGAATTCTCGCTCGGTGAATTGGACGGCATGGAAGCCCAACAAGGCCCTGAATCGTTGCTCGACAGGAAGACGATTGTGCAGGTTGAAGGCGGCCATGAATTCTTGCGCGTCGAATTCGACGCCATCAAAATTCTCATCCTCGCCATCATTTCCTTGTTGAGGAATATTCAGGAAGAGGCTCTTGCTTCCATGGCCAGAGCCACCATCGGGTGGCGGTGGTGGTGGTGGTGGTGCCATTGAAATGAAAGGACTCGCTGGTTGTTTGGTTACAGAGAAAATTGAGAGAGAGAGAGAGAAAGAAAGAAAATGAAAGAGGCTATTTCATTTCAGTTCAGTTCATTTGATTTGATTGATTCAGGTAACGAATTCTCACTCTCTCACCCCCAATATATATATATATATATATAGATATTCAGCCCGCCAAAAGTTTGTTATGAAGTTGCTTAGCTGGCTGCCTTCTTCTAGAATATTGCTCACTACACCCTCCCTCTGGTTACTAAACCAACCGTCCAAACAGCTCACTCACGAACCATGGATTGGATTGGATTCACATTGTTTACAAACCATTTACTAATTTTTATATATTCGAAACAATTTGGACACCATTGTAAGAATTGAGTTCAAACCCGGCCACATCACATATATTGGATCATTTTATTGCCCAAGAATCAATTGATGAAACAAAGATTGATACTGTTGCTTGCCTTCAGTATTTTGAAGTTTTTGTTAAGAGATTTTATTATTTGTTTATGTTCTCATTTGTAATTTGCCATTATTAATAATGAATAATGTTATGAATGAATCTACTACTACTCCTACTTGTTTAGTCTACTCTACTGCATTACATATATCTTGTTTCATTCATTTCATATGTGTTGCTGGAGTGGTGTTGGTAATTACACAGACATATCTTGCCTTTTTTCCTCCATCAGCAGCACCAACCAACAGTAAACAGAACTGATTTTCGAACAAGGCAGAAAAAGTCCGCCGATATTTTTGCGAAAAATTAGGGATGGAGCTTAAGGTTGGTTGCTTAATTAAGCATCACCACATTATTGTTGTGCTTTGTTGAAATTGGCTCATGTTTTCTCTTGCATTAGAAAGTCTCACTTTCTATGAAAGCTACTTTAAGGGTGGACATTTTTCTTTTCAATAGTTAATTATTAGGAGATGAAATCAGTTCATGGAACTAGAAATTCTGGCTACCAAAAATGAACTCTCTGAACTTCACTATATGACACACTTGCTCGTTATATATTTATTGCTGATGAGATGGATAGATGCAGTTCAAAGTCTCAGTTTCCAGTCACAAGTAATGAAGTTCATAGATCGATCCATCAGCCAGACTTTAATTTTGTTATTTAGAATCTTATTTGTTGCTGAGAAAAGGACCTACATTGTTGGATTTATTGGCACCAATGAAAACAAGTGTAAAAGAAGCAAAAGAACATAAACAATAGATTTGATTGATTGATTTGGGAGTTATATTGGTACAAGAAACAAAAACATTAAAAGGATTCCAACAAATTCTATGAAAACCACAGACTTCCAAACCAATCTTTCAGTATTAAGTGAACAAGTTTATCAGTTTTCTCAGAATCTTGAAAGTAAGGACAAGGAATTCGGAAAGGGAATGAATCGAAAAGAAGGAAAATTCATATTCATATTCATTATAAATTATAATGCCTCATTACAAAGTCTAGACTAGAGTCCTTAAAAGTAAGTAATACCTAAAGTGGCCCATACAATCAAGAGTAGCAGCCCAGCACATGTACCCAAGACTGGCCCAGCCCAAAATACGTATGATCATCCCGTAGCCCAATTTCCCAACCCAGCACAGAAAGTACGTAATTAAAAGCATCCTAATTAACTCTCTTATTTGATTAAGCAACCCCTAAAACAAGTCTTTAAGCAAAACAATCATGGATTTGATTTGGATTCATTACAGTGATTAAAGCGAAGCCTTCCGAACTGCCTCGGACTCCTCCTTCGAGTGTTCTTCCTCATCTTCCAATCCCACCTCGCCAAACAGACGCGCCAACTCGGTCTCCGACCCGCCAAACAGACTCTCCATCTCCCGCTTGCACTCTGACTCAGAATCAGACTCAGACTCGCCCTCCTCCCCAACCCCCAATCCGACTCCGACTCCCACTCGGACTCCTGTAACACAGTCTCCCACTTCCTCCTCCACTCCGTACACAGACGCTTCAGCTCCCGCTCGGACTCGGAATCTGACTCGGTCTCCGACTCGGTCTCGGTGACCTCCGACTCCTTCCGATCCTTCTCCACGTCGCCCTCGGCAAACAGACGCCCCAACTCCCAGTCCGGCTCGTCCTCCGGTACCATATGATCCAGAATGTTCTGAAGCAGACCCTGCAAGTCCAACAACGCGACGAGATTGTGGAACGCCCTCAACTCCTGCTCAGTAACCACGTTATCCGGTGGCGGTGGTGGAGGTGCCATTGAAATCAAAGGGATGGCTGTCTGTTTGGATACAGAGAAAATAGAGAGAAAACGGAAACGAAAATGAAAGTGGCTGGCTATTTCATTGTGGAAACTGAAAGGTCGGTGTATTTCATTTCATTGATTCAGGTAACGAACTCTCACACTCTCGCTCTCTCTATATATAAATCTCCCACTCCAACGAATTGGTGTATCCCGCCCAAAAGTTTGTTACAAGTTTGCTTAGCTGGCGCCTTCTAGAAGCTACAAGTCTACAACGAGCCCTGAACCCTCCCTCCCATTACCACTAAAGCAAAGTCCAAACAGCCCTTGAACCATTGGATTGGATTCACAATTTTAGTCCTCTGCTATTATTATTATTATTATTATTTACTTTCACTCTGTCTTTTTACAAACCATTTACTAATTTTTATTTATTGGAAATAATCAACAGTGTTTGGAATTGGAGCTACCTCATTTAGGCAGGAATTGAAACCGTGGATATGGCCAAGAATCGATTGTTGAAACAGAGATAGAGATACTTACTGTTGCTTGCTATTACTCAACATCATATCATGTTGCTTGCTTCAATATACTATTCAACTTTTGTTAAGAGAAGATATATTATAGTCTTGCTCTTGTTATCATTATCTATACTTCCTTCCTAATTGTCCCTGTAATTTGCCATATTATTAATGAATAATGTTATGAATCAATCAATCTACTATTACTTATATATTATTACACATATCTTGTTACATTCATATATGTTGCTACAGTGGTTGTGCTAATTAAACAGACTATCTTTTTGCCCTTTTGTCCTAAGCACCAACCAACCTTACCAGAATTAAGTTTTAAACAAGGCAGGAAGAGCCGCCAATATTTTGCCAAAAATTATGGAGCTTCAGGTTGTGGGTTACTTCATCATCACAACATTAATGTTGTGCTTTGTTTGAAATGGACTTCTATTTTCTCATGCATTAGAAATTCTCACTTTCTAAGAAATCCATTTTTAAGGGTGGCCATTTTTTTTTTCCAATAATAATTCATGGAACTGGAAATTCTGCCTACCAAAAACTAACTCTGTGAACTTCACAATATGAGACACTTTCACATTTTCGTTATATATTTTTATTGTATGGACATAGGATTATGTTACCAAAACAATGGAAACAAGTAACCAACGATTTTGCATTTTCTACAGTTGATAAGTTGCTTAATGATTGCTTTTCCAGAGCTTAAGCCTCGATGATGTTCATACTCAATATTGTATGTAGCTCCAGGTAACGAGTGAGCTTGACAGAACTTCAGTCTGTTAGTGTCATTCCATGTCTTCTCAATTGTAATTGTTGCTGATGAAGTTCAAAGTTTAGTTTCCAGTCACAAGTTGAAACTTATTTGTTGCTTGCTGAGAAAAGGACCACATTGTTGGATTGGGAGCTTCTGAATTATAGGCACCAATGAAAACAAGTATAAACCAAAAAAATAAAAATAAACAGAGTAAACAATTGATTTGATTGATTTGGGAGTTTTATTGTAATCCCCAGGAAACTTCTGTTTATATTGGTAGAAGAATCAAAAACTTCACTTGTATATGTTATTCCATGCATGTTTGTTTCAAACTGTTTTATCTTCAAATCATTTGGTTTGCATAATGCTCAAGAGAACCAACAAGACCTCTGTTGCTGTTGCTCTGAATTATACAAGGAGAAAGAATTTGATGGCAATATCTCTATGCTTTTGCATTTTGCACCATTCATTGCCATATAACCGTCTGCAATTATTGGTAAATGAGGGAAATATGGGAAGAGGTTTACCTTTTTTTCTTGAAAATATTCAAAAAAGAAATGACCAAAATATATTGTTTACTATACAGCATAACAAATTGGAATAAATACTTAACATGTTAACAAAAACATTAGAGGGATTCTAACATTTCTTTCAAAACCAGACTTCCAAACCATGTCCCGTGCCCCTCTCACCGAGTTAGTGAGTTCTCATCTATGGACGCCTGCCTGCAGCCTGACTTGATGATACTGACCGGCTATCTGTGAGGGTGAGGCCCTTCCATTAAGCGAACAACTTCTTCGACCTTTCTAGGTTTACCACTTATTAATTGGAATCTCTCAAATAATCCAGTTTAGCTGACTTATTTCTTGCTACAACATCATACCCAGACGTGCCCATCACTTGATTTCTTTCTCTTTTTCCTTCTCTGACTTTCTTCTCTTGTCTCATTCCTTGCATCTAGACGCTTGGAATGCAGTAAGCGAATTTGGACCAACTTTGATTTTGCATCTTGATATAATGCATCTGATTTCATAGCCATCAATTGCTGAAACATCAAAACAGAATAGATTAAAGTTTTTTTTTTTTATAAAAAAATATTCATTACAATCAGGATCCAAAGATTCATTTCCACACCTTAAGATGCTCCATTGCTGCAAGATTGAAACCAACTGTATCTTTGCATTCCTGGCAGAAATTCAATCCTCACCATATCAGAAGAGAATCTAAGTTTATGTAGTTTTTTCATAGAAACTACATACATACATTCTTACATTAAGACTAAAAAGGGGAAGTTCCTTGGTATATATTTTTCTTTGAAAACTAAATTAATTTTGTGTAACTTGTGGATCAAGGAAGCTCTACTTTATGCATTCACAGTTGCACACATGGCTAAAAATGAAGAGATATAATCTATATAATGCTCTCTCTCTCTCTCTCTCTCTCTCTCTCTCTCTCTCTCTCTCTCTCTCCCATCACCCACTCNAGCATTCATTGACCTCACATTGACAGACCCACAAAAAAAAAAAAAAAGATAAATAGAAACAAAATTCTACATGTATAAATATTAAAGACACCATTAAACTTGTAAAACTTCGATGTACTAAAGCTGAGTGATCCAATTACCTTAACTCTTGGATAAAGAATCTCTTTCAAAACAGTCAACAGAGGACGTCCTTCTGCCGTAGAAATCAGCTGATTATAATGTGTCTGCAGTAGCAATGTAGCAACCCTGGAAACGAGTTCAACCTACAAACAAATTAAAACAAATAATTACAGCAGCTACTACAGCTTGAATACTAAAATTGAGGAGTCCATTCCTTCTATATACAAGAATGTGCAACAAATAGATAAAGCATAGGTGACTTGAGAAAACAGTGTAAATAGATACAAGAATGTGCAACAAATAAACCTCTATGGTCTTTGGACAAGTGCAGAGACACCAACCTTATCAGGATTTGAAGTCCAGTCCTTCAAGTAAGACACAAGCTTCAAAGCATCTGAGAATGATAAAGCCTGCACATAAATGCAGTTCAAATCAGACTTCCAATGTTAGTAATGGGGAAGTTACAGGCCATGCATAGCCATATAATATATAGTAAAATCCCAGAAAGAGAAGTTCAAACGGGTAGAGGCAACATAAGGTGCAGTGGAAATTTTTTAAATTCATTTAATTCCTTTGAGGTAGATAACTACCATCAGTTTTGATTCAGAATTTTAAAATATAAAAATAAAAGTGTACAAGCTCCCACAAGTAAAGGGCATGGTAAGAATGAATAAAATGTGAAAGCAAAGACAAGGATGAGATGCATTTAAACAATGATTTTAAAAAGCACAATCCAAAGTACTGTTTCAATACAACTTGACCAACCTTCCATTCAAACAAGGATTAAAAACCAGCTAAGAAATATAGTCGAGCTCTTGTGGGGACTTGTAGCTCTAGTAGTTAAGAGCTTTTACCCCTACACCCAAAGTCCCAAGTTCGAATCCCCCCTTCCCCAATATCACTAATTATAAAGAATAAAAAAAAAAATAGTCAAGCTCTTAAAATTTTGAGCCTGCAATATGGGAATGTCACTTGTTTTAATGAGTGCTCATCTAGGGAAATCCACAAGCATACCAGTAGCGTCTGCTCCAGATTATTTGTCTGAACTTTTGAAATTTCACAGAGAACATGATCAGATGGAGAGAGCCCGCGCATAAGAATATTTGGTTGAAACTCAGCAACCTTTCCCCTGCGTGTTTCCTCCTGAAATGGCATGGTGAAACAATTTGATTTAGATAAAACTGAGATTACATTACAGTGTTAGAACTATAATCATTAGCAATTTTCCACGACTACTGGTTACTTGGTTAGTGACCCAATGCCAAGACCTAAAGGTCATGAGAGATAACAAAAAGGTTCACCAATTTATTGGCTGATACAGTGCCTTCATCATTCAGATATTAGAGCATCACAATGTCCAATCATTAAGATCATGTGATGGGTATACAAACAGGGCCCTCTATGTTTTTAAAAAAGAAAGGAATATAATTATACACAGATAAGAGAAATCATACTAGATCATGTTCAGCAAGTCGCTTCAATTCTGCCTCTGCCATATCTAGTGCATCAATAATTGAATCAGTTGCTGTAATTGTTTCTTTAGAATTCTTCCCTGCAAAGGCCACAGCTCCTTCCTCAGGGATTTCTTCCTTGGGTGCATACCTGTTCTCATATGCATTATCGAGGTCAGTCTCAAACATCTCCTCCAACCTTTTTTCTTTCTCTTCCTGCAATTAATAGGGCAAGAACATGTCATACTAAGAAGTCCATATTTAACTCAAAGCATCAGTACCAACAGAAGAGATAGTAAACACAAATTTGGGGTGGAAACGGCTTTTTTCCTCGAGAAGAAGCAATTACCTCAATAAAAAATGGCTCTTCACTACGATCCCAGCGACGTATTGATCGGTCATGAGAACCAGTGACAATGAAATCACCACGGTTACTAATTCCAAGGCACCAAACATCTGCATGGTGTCCCTCAAGAGTTAAAAGCAACTCAAATTTATCAGCATCCCAGTATTTTACTAGGCGATCTTTCCCAACACTAAACATGTAATGCGTATTTCTCACAAATTGCACTGCCATAACACTGGATCATGAAAACAATTCATCAGAATTGTCAATAAAACTTCACACATCTAATCAATTCATCAATTCATTTAAACAACACCAAACCTGTCAGCATGAGCGAATATGGATTTATGACAATCACCAAAATCTAAACCCCAAATCTTCAAATTTTTGTCAGCAGATCCAGTCACTACCAGATCTCCATCAGATGATATATCCATACATAACACAGGCAGCTTGTGTCCATATAAGGTAACGAAAAGGTTGAGTGAATCCATAAACAAAACCTAAAAACAGAATACATCAATGCCTAAGTTAACAACAGGCACTATACAACACTTCTAGCTTTACATATTAATCAAGGTTGTAAACTTGTGATGCATGTTAAGGGTTTCGTGTCTGAAAATGTAAATTCAGAGTACAGATGCTAAACAAAGGTGAAACCAAAAAATGATATCACCAATTCAGATGCACCACATTTTCGAGAGTTGAACTTTAAAACTAAATACTGTCTTGGTTTCAACCTAGATGAATATTAAATAATAAATTAATCAAAATGAATCGAAGACAAAACGGATGAGACTATGTCAATTTTACCTTCACTGTGCAATCCAACAATGCAACCAAAATATATTTGGCATCAGGGCTAACAGCAACCACAACAACATCATCATTCATCTTCATGGTCCTTACATTTGACACCATTAGGTGCTTAGAATCCTGTTTCAAACACAGTGAATGAATTCATACTAATCTGATCAGTATGGTGATATCACACATCAATGGGGAATATGAGAAACGAAAAACAAAAATTGGAGAGCAACGTCAAGGATGATATTCATTACAGAAGACACCCTTCATAAATGAGTAAATGACCACATTCACTCACAATATATATGCAAACTTAAAACAACAAACGATCATTCTTCCAATTGTACTGCAGTAAGTACAATAACATGTATGTATGAGCAAATATACGTATAAATGTATCTATATAGATGCTCTAAGGTCAAAGCAAGGGAAGTATTCTCCCCATTGCTGAAATGACTTAACTACCAATAAGTATTAAAAGCACAACAGATTCCAGTTTACATATCATCAATGCTTTTATGGATTTCAGAAAACAGGACTAAAAGAGTAATCTAGTATTTTTTTTTTTTTTTTAAAGCAGCACCATTTCAGAACATAGACTGAGCATGTCATTATGATGAGACAGTATTATGCTCCAGAAATAAGTATCCTATTGTTTTTTTTTTTTGGTAAAGAAATAAGTATCCTAATGTAAATACAGAAGAGGTTACCCAAAAAAACAAACATAATGATACTAATACAGAGATGGTAGAAGACATACTTGGACAGACTTTTGTCTGACTTGATATTCCCAAAACTTAACATCACGATCTGCACTTCCTGTGACAAAACTATTTTCATTGGGAATGGTTGCAATGGACCCAACAGACCCACCATGAGCTTCCACTACTTCAATGCAAGTGCTACTCCCAATATCAATTATTTCGATTGTTCCTCCCTTTGTTCCAAAAAGTGCATACTTGCTATTAGGAAGGATAAAACCACACAGACCATAACCGGAATCAATAGTTCGAAGGCAGGAACCAGTACTTGGATTCCAAAACTTTACTGCATTATGACTAGTTGACATCAAGAGTGTGTTGTCTGAGCTAAGTGTTACACTTCTGACATCAGATCGATGTCCATGGAGCTCTATAGCAAGTGTTTTTGTGGTTTTTTCAATTTCAATTGAATAAAATTCCAACAAATTATTGTTCAAAGACAAAGCTAGTGTAGCTAGTGAACTCTTTGGAGTGTTTGGACACAAAGACATGGAACATATCTTTTTGTGAGCTCGAATAGTTTGAAGAAGTTTAAAGACATCAGGGACTGTAACCACAGGACTATTTCCTTCTTCTCCAGCTCCATGATTTGTGTCCCCATTTTCCATCCCCTCATGTGCCACTTTTGCATATTTTTTCTCTTTCTTCCGGTGAAGCCTTCGTTTTGCTCTACGCTTTGATTCAGCCTCATCCACTACATGGAATATATCTACCGTCTTTCCTGCCACTTGACAAGCCAGCAAATTTCCGGACTTGTTGAATCTCACAGTTGCGACTCTGTCCTTGCTTTGGCGCTGAACTTCACCAAACAGCTTCAAAATTTGCCATTTATTTTCAGTTCCATTCACATTAGAAATGGATTGGTCATCTTCCAAGTCATGCTTAACTGTGTAAAATCTAAGTTCCAGGTCTGCAGAGCCAGAGACCAAATATCTTTCTTCTGGATCGCTATCTATGGACCAAATTTCACTATGATGCCCACTAATTGTCTGCATGCAATGCTGGGTTTCAAGATCCCACACCCTCAAAAATTTATCTTTCGAGGAACTAACGAGTTTCTTACCAGAATCCAAGAAGACAAGATCTGTGACCTGATCGCGATGGCCACGGAGGCGAAATAAGCCAGTCTCAGCAAGCACATCCCATAATATAATGTCATTATCTTTGCTTCCAGATGCAAGCATTGATCCAAGGTTGTTGTAGCGTAAGGCAGTGACAGCCCCTTTATGTCCATTCAATGTGGTCTCACAGGTTCCTTTCTCAGAATCCCAAATTCTTACACTACCATCTGCATACCCACTAGCTATCTGCAATCAATCAAAACTAGTCACATTGCCTCACAGGCACACTAACCAAGTTACCAGTGCATAAAACTAAACTGAGAATAAACAAATTCTTCAACTATATCTAAATTATCAAACCAAACTCCTTTTTCTTTTAACTGCATTTCCTTTTTTTTCCATGTTACCAACTCCATAACCACTTGGTATATATGAGAAACAAAGCAATACATATTACATAGAGGAATATAAGACTTACTTTCTAAATATTAAATTCTCATAATTGGACCATATTGAACTAAAACTAAATCCTCTGCTTAATTGAGCCTAGACTATTAAAGTCATAAATATATACTTTCTTGATCCTAGAAAGTGATTAGTTACTCGAAAGTTTTAAACTTTTTTTTTTTTTTCTCAGTAAGCACTAAGCAAACAAATTATAAGAGACAGAGAAAGAATTACAAGATTGCACTAAACAAATGATTTCTGATTTAGTTGATTTGTCTCTTCTTTACCAGTAGAGAAGAAGGCGAGGCCGCAATGGAGGTGACTGAGAGAGAATGTCCACCAGCAGCAGCAGCAGCAGAGGCTGGAGAAGGCGTTAGGGTTTTGGTGCAAACGCCTTGTCGTACTTGCCACACACCCACTTTTTCCAGGGCCGGGGCAAGAAGGTGCTTCCCCGAGCTGTCGTACGTGATGTTCGAATTGGCGGACACGATGACGCCGAACACCGCCTCCTGCTCGTACCGTAGGTACGACTTCACCATGCTTGCGTTTCGCTTTGCTGCTGTGCCTTGTGTGGTACGTCGACGGGACTTAGATGGTTTCTTCAGCCAAGGGCCCAAGAGGTTTAAGGGGTTTTTGTTTTTTTGTTTTTTTTTGTTTTCCTGATTGAAAAGGGGTTTTGAGGGTTTAAGGACCAATCGGGCCAGCAAGCTGGGCCTTACTTTAAATTCTAGGCTGATTTGCCCATTTACTTTTTGAAATTATAGTTGTATTTCACTTTACCTTATTTGTTGTCTTAATTTACCCTTTTTGTTGTCTCAAAAAATAAATTGAGACAATAAACTTTAAAAGAGTAAAGTGAAATGAAACTATAATTTCAAAAGGGGTAAAACAGGCTGACCCGTTTAAATTGGGCCCATCGCACTTTTGTATCATACTCGTGCCGACCCGTATAACTAAGAACTTAGCCCGACACAGCCCACGGCCTATAGTCTGTTCGTACTCATGCCATGTTTGTGTCTCGCCTTAAATGAGCTGCCTCACTGGCTTTTTTTTAGAGTGAGAAAACTAATCTTATTATATTTTTTTTTATTATAAATGAGATTTAGGGTTTAGAATTATGGTTCTAGAGCTTATGGTTTAGGGTTTAAATCTCAGATTTTAAACAGAGCCCAAAACCCAGGAGTTAAACCCTAAGCAGTTTTACTGTGTAATAGTCAAACACAAACCTAATACAAATCTAAGTTTGCATAATAATGTATATTTATTAATATATTGTAATTTTTATTTTTTTGGTTAATTGTGACTAAAATGAAAGTATGAAACTATGGAAAAGTGCATTGATGAATATATAAACTTTGAAAAATTTTATTGATTTATTTGTAATTGACCCTATAGTTATTTTGTAAATAAACATATTTCATGTAACTATGTAAATATATCTCAACAATGAAGAAGCCAATAATTCAGCTAAATGATTCAATAAAGGGAAATTCTATTAATTCATACCATGCAAAATGCTCTCTATACCTCACATTTAATTTTTCCCAAAAAATTGGGCTTTGGCCCCAGAGGCCAGAGCACCGGAAAAAAAAAGATTTCCCAAAAATCTCTAATTTTACCTTTAAATTAGATTAAAGAAAAACATTAAAAAAAAAAAAAAGAGTCTCCTAACCAGGCACGGATCCAAGGGGTGGCTAGAATAGCCCATCCAATTTTTTTTTCTTCATATAGGACTATGTTAAGCCCCTCCAATAATAACCCATCAGCCCTTACCCTTAGTCTAATACCCCAAATTCATTATATTTGTTTATGTGATTGTGTAGTGTTAACAGGTTCTCTAAAAATTTGAGAAATGTCACTAAAACAAAGAAGATTTTGTTGAAAGTTTTAGAGATTATTTCCACTAAAAAAAATTATCTTCAAATTTAGCCTATCCGAGGGTAAAATCCTGGATTTGTGCATGCTCCTAACCTACCCTAAACCCCACCCTACCACATTTCCTCCCTCATTCTTGCCCACCACCAGCGGTCCTCTAACCACCCCTCCCCCTACCCCTACCCCTACCCCACTCTCTCTCTCTCCTTTCTCCTTTTCTGCAGCAACATCGAAGACAAAGAGGAGGTCGGCGACATTTCTAGACCTCCAGATCGAAGGTCTAGCAACGTCATCGGCCATCGATTTGACTCCAACATGTGGCTATTACACAGAGAGAGAGAGAGAGTGATATAGAGAATGAGTACGTGAAAGAGATAGGGAGAAAGAGATGCAACGAAAGAAACAGAGAAAGAAGGGAAAATGAAAGGGGGTGGTCGGGGGTCGTGGCAGTCTGTCGTTGCCGACGACGGGGGAAAATGAGGGTGGGGTTTGGGTTTTAATTTTCTTTTTGTATAAAGTGAAATTTAGAGTTCACGAAAAAATATGTAGTGTATAATAAGAAAGATTTTAGGGTACGAAAAGAATTTTCTTTAATAAAATGCTATTGCCATTTCATAATACTAGCTAGCTTTGATAAAGTCACTGTATAACATAAAAAATTCAAATAGGCTTTTTCATACCAAAACAAGATAATCATGAAATTAGAGCCTGCATAGTCAGATAGAAAGTTTTTTTTTTTTTTATTTGTTTAATTTTGAAAGCATTGAAGTCCTATGTAGTTTTATGTACCAAATGTAAGCTCAACAATCAACATCCTAGAGAGTATAATATATAGTTGTTCCAATATGTGAGGTTTTAATTAATAAATAAAAACCATATATGTAAGGTTACATATAAAATAAAAAGTCAATGATCGTAGAGCTTAAAACCATTATATTACCATATGGACAAAAAAAAAATAAAGTAAGGAATTAATAAAGTGAAACCATCTTTTCGTACTGTAGTGGGGCAAAATCCAAATTGGTGGTCGTATGCTCTCCTCCTAAAAATGATTCATCCAATAACATTGCTTGCCTTCCAATTCTTCGATTTTTCAAGTTGAAGACATCCACACCTTCATGATTAGTGTAGCATTTAAAATGTGAATGACACCCTGAAAAATCTAAATGAAACGAAAATAAAATTGAAGTCGTGCAAAGAAGAATAAACAAAGTGAGAAGCTGAATATGAGAAGATTGAATGGCAGAAGATGAAACTGAGGTGGCAGCCAGAATAAAAAGTAGAAAGGGGTTTTAAGAATAATGATATATTTATCATATTCTTATACTATATTTTTATACTATCTTACATGTCATTATTTTACTGGACAAAGTTTTTTTTTTTTTTTTTTTTTTATCCAATGCATGAATATCATGTAAGTTACCACATAAGCTGCTATTAAATTATGGTATAAAAATATGGGATGTTTAGCACTACTGGAGTTTTAATGGTGTATTAATAATAAATTAATAATAAACATACGTCGCCGTATTGACATGTCCATCGGTGAACCAACTGTTCATATTCAAAAAAATTCTTATAGTGACCCATTTTTGGCCTCTGGCTTCCTAATTTTTTCTTAACAATCAAACACCAAGCGAAGAGCGAAAAACCCATTTATTAAAAAAAAAAAATCACAATGGAATCCGACAATCGACATAAAAATACTAATAAACTGTATAATTAAATGGGAATATACCCTTTGATGAGAGAGATTTTGTGGAAATTAAACAATATTAATGGGGACAGATCCTCTGCCAGGCAAATTATACCAGGCTACGTGCCTAACTTTTGATTTCAGCCTTCCAATAATATTTTATGGCTGAGATCTTGCCACATTTGCAAATTACCTAGTTTCCATAAATTAACATTTAAAAATAAAGATTAATAAAACAAAAAAATATGATCCCAGCCCAACCCACTGTTCCCCCTCTTCTCCGGCGATAATTTCCCAATCCCCACCTCCTCCCCTTCTGAGAGGCAGAAAGGTACACACCCACGTGGTTTAAAAGAGAACCAAGAGGACTAGTAAGCCAACCAGCAATTGCAATATTTGTTTGTGTGCAACACAAACCCAAATCCTCAGCCAACTTGCTTCCCAAGATTTTTACAATCTCTGCCAACCTTTGTTTGTGCCAACCTTCCCAATATTTATTTATTTTCATTCTAGAACTGCTTGGTAAACAGTACGTGCAATGCTTTGTTTTCTGAAGACTAATGTAGCTTTCTAGCTCGAATTTCTAAAAGTAGTACGAAAAAAACAGAGCCAGAAAGGTTGTAGATATTTAAAATTTATTAGAGGCTATAAATATTCATGAGGTCACTTTCACTGACAGTACCCTAGCTTGGTACTTAAATGTAACTATTATGAGTATGGACCATGCACAAGTGGGTGCACACAAAGCAAAGTGGTAGAGGAAAATACTGCAGTTGATGAAAGGGACACCCTTGTTTGGCTTCTTATAGCAAGTGTACAAAATTTTGAATCCCCCAAAAGCCATCCATCTAACCTTTGTCTGATTTTCAATTTTCATGCGATATTTGTTTTTACTTCTTTAAGCAAAATGATGTAGGATGAGGCTTAGAGGGGTACACAAATATCTACATTGATGCTTTGGACACGTGTATAGCGCAGATATATAATTCTAAAAGTAGTTGCAGATCTGTATATATTTGGACAATGGGATAATTGGCTAGCTTAAGATATATTATATATATATATATATACCATCTCTTTGAGGGGTTTTTTGAATGTTATCTTTGAGACTTTGAATAAGTTTTAGTATTTAATTAGTTGCAAAAGTTTATTTTACATTTTTCTTTTAATTTGGAAAGAGACTTCGAACTAGTTGAAATCTTTTCAATATTTCAAGTTTATGCATGAGGTAAAATTATTGTAAAAGATGTGCACAAATATAAACATAGACTATCCATTTTGAGAAAAATAAAATGAAAAAAATCAAGGTATAGATATGATCGAAAACTAGATGTGAATAATCCCAAGTCCCAGTCCCAACACAAAACAATCTGAGTTTTGCAGATATTTTTCATTGGTCTGATATTTGTCATCCTTGATTGGATGTACCTGTCAAATGGTTTGTCCTATTCGCTATCTTCTAAAATAATACTAATAAGTCATTGGGAGTCGTCACATCATATCGTGGAGCTGTCATCATATGGAAGCCGAATGCTTTTCCTAATATAGTCCATAAAAGGAATCTTATACCATATAAGGACTTAAAGTCCCTGAATAACTTTTACCCCACTGTTAAAGTATAAAACTCTCTCTCACGTGTGGGCCCTATATCAACAAGTGAAATTCATTCTGTATTCTCATCTTGCAGTTGATTTTGATCGGTTAGAGTCGGTTGCTCTAAGGCTTTTGTTCGTAGCTTGTAGGGTGTTTGATTGTAATGAGTCCAAACCCTCCCATAATCTTCATTTCTGATACTATGGTAAGGAAATTTTGGTTGTAATATCTTTGATAAATTAAGTCGTTGAGAATGTGCGAACAATTGTTTTATACTCTTACACCTGTAACAAAAGTTATTATATCGAAGAGTTCCACGCTTTTTTTGTTGAAGTAGGTGAAAATAGTATAATCAGTCTTTTAAGATTTCCTAAGAATCAACTTAAAGAAATCTCATACTTCATATATACAAAAAAAGAATAATTTATTAGGTTTGAGTTTGATCTTTGATAATAGGTTAATCGTATCAATATTAATCCATTTGATTCTACTTATTCAAAGGCAAAAGTTCAACAATTACTTAGCTAAAAATCAAAGAACTTTTCATACATTAACAAGTAAGGAATCTCAATCTTTGATAATTTTGTCATCGCATAATTGTTTTCAAATAAGTTCATTCAACTATGTAAAATATACAATGAGATAAGAATCAATTAAAAAAGATAGAGATTCTCTTATTCCAAATAGGAATTTGTTAAGGCCTCTAGGAACAATCTTGATAAACCTCCGATGGACAAGGAAGAATCCTTGCCATATATGCATTCCAACTAAACCTATAGCTTACTTGAACGAGACTCCAACTTAGTGCATGTTGCCGCCACATGTACTAGGCTTAGGGTTATAGAGTCTTCTTTGTATATATAGTTAACTTGTGTACATGCAAGATAACTTTACTTGTAACTCAAGATATTGTACTATTTATTTAGTTAATAAGATACACTTCATATTTGAGGCATTACACACCAAAATCTATTTTTTTTCGTGGTATCATAGCCCTAGTCTTACTACTCTATTTGCTTGTGTCACAAACCCTAGTCGTCTCCCCTATATAGTCGTCCCTCATATATCACCAACATGTCTTCTTTTTCTTCGAGTTCATCTAATTCTGTTGTCACCCCAACTATTTCTCTTTCCAACTTCAATAGTGAATATTGCATCTCTCTCGATCCTCTTAATTGGTTGCTCCATTTGTCTTCACCAACATATCCATCATGCTTGATTAACACAATTACCTTTTATGGCGAGCCTAGATCACCATGCTCATCAAGTGCCGTGCTTTTAGGGGTTTTCTTGATGGCACGTGTGTTTGTCTAAAACCGTTTCTTAGAGATTATGGAGGAAAACTCATCGAAAACATTAACTGGCCTACGACGATTGGATCCAGAATGACCAGATGATTCTCAAATGGATTAACGGATCTTTCTCTCCAGTTAATCCTTGGGTATGTTGCTCTAAATACCTCAGTACGTAAACTTGAGTGTATCTTAAGAATCGATTTGCTTCTTCCTCATAAATTGTATTCTCCAGTTGCACAATGAACTTATTTGAACCACAAGACGTGACTCTTCCATTTATGAATTTCTTAATAAGATTAATCGTGATGCGACTTCTCTTTCTCTCGTAGGACAACCAGGCAAAGACTCCAAATTGGTCATTGTAATCATGGACAATTTGGGCCACTTTATGAAACTATTGATAGTTCCGCTCAAGCACGAGAAAAGCCTATTACATATGTCAAACTTGAAGCTCTCTTACTCACTGCTGAGAGGCGTTATCAAAATTAAGGGCTACTTATTCCAAAATAGGGCCAGAATTTGCAGGCCTTTACAACCAACCACTGCAAAGTTTTGGTGGCTCGCATGAAGGTTGAGGTAGTTCACGCAGTGGAGCAGCATGTGGTTTTGGTTGTCCAAGCAGCGGGTTTATATTTAATCTTGGCGTTGCCCGCAGTAGTGGTGGTGGTCCTCAACGCAGCAGTTCTTTTCTACCTTCATCTGAGTATGGTGGCAGCAGGTACGGGCTATCTTCGATCCTATAGATCGCTACAACAGAAGCAACCCTCTCTCTTTGGGCTATCTTCGATCTTATAGATTGCTACAACAGTAACAACCCTCTCTCTTTGGTGCATCTCATCTTACTTGTAAGATTTGGGCTTTGTTGCTTCTAATGCGGATTCTTCCTTATTCACTTTTCATTTGGGCCTTATTTATATTTTTCTGCTCATTTATGTGGATGCCATTTTATACACGACTGTAACTTTGTCCTGGCTTCAATCCTTATTTCGAGATCTTCATCTTCCTATTTCTACTCCTTATCTTTGGTGTGACAATGTCAGTGCTATTTCTTAGGCTGCAAATCCAGTTTTTCATACTCGAACATGTCAGGTCGAGGTAGCTTATCAATATATTCATGAGAAGGTTATTCGAAAATATCTCATTGTTCGTTATTTGTGTATTGTGATCAGTTAATGGATTTTATAACAAAGGGATTATCCCCTTCTCGATTTCAGTCCATTGTGTTCAAGCTTCCAGTGAGATCTTCCTCGTTCAGCTTGCGGGGGCATGATAAACCATATCCAATGGACAAGGAATATTGCTTTCCGTGCACTCCAGGTAAACCCGTAACTTACTTGCATGAGACACCAACTTAGTGTAGCCGCCACATGCACTAGGGCTAGGGTTCTAGAGTCTTCTTTGTATAGTTAACTTTGTGTACAAGATAACGTACTTTACTTGTAACTCAAGCTATTGTACTATTTATTTAGTTAATGAGGTACACCTCATGTCCAAGGCATTACACACTAAAACATATTTTGTCTCAAATCTCTCGATTTGAGAATTTTCATTCATTCTACTATTTAATAACTCGGAATCAAATTTCGGCGACTAAATATTTGCACCTTGACAATTTAAAAGGACTTTTCAAGTATTTAAAAATTCTTTAATGGATGAAACAAGATGATTGATAATTCTCATACGTGCAGAAACATTCTTTGGAATCCATTCAACTTGAATTGACAATTTTTCCATCATAATTATAATTGTGAGGAATTAAATATCCACAACAATTAGCCTCAGGCAATATTTTAGTAAAAATCTATGTATGATTAAAATTGTTTGCACTTCATGGCCAAAAAAAAAAAATGTTTGCACTTAAATCGGGTCAAGTTATAATTGTTCAAATTGAGTTGTAATAATAAGATGGATGAGAGCGAGAACCCTGTTGCTTGCTATATCGCCGCGTCCTTGCACAGCTCGGCCCACATAAAAATTGGTATAAATTCACTATGTTAAGCATCGATCCTTTAAGCGGCCAAAAAACAAAAAAAAAGGCATCGATCCTTTTACCAGATATACAGTAAAATTGGACATAAGAATTGGGTGACATGCAGAGCTTATCGGTTAAAAAACAAAACTGTACGTGGGTCTACAGCGTTTGTTTTGGAGCGCGTGAGCTTCTTGTGGTTTGAGCTTTGTTCTGTTCTGTTCTGAATCAGAAACCATCTCCATTCATTGCAATTGCAAGGCTTTAGGAGGAGGCCCCCCCAACTCCCATCCTTTCATAGTATTAATTGCTTGCATTATACGGCAGATGAAATCTTTTCACCAGTGTGGCGGCTTGCTAGTCTATGCAAGCTTGGCTAATTCACATCCAATAATGATCAGATCGAATAACAAAATAATCGAATAAAAACAAATATTGGAATTCATTTGAAATCCTACTTATAATCTATCACTACTTTCGTAGCTTATGGACCATCCAAATTATCCAATTATTTTTTAATTTCAAGGCCAAAATATTACAAAAGGATCAGTACCAATTATTATATTCCAACTTGAAGAATGTGACATATGAAATAACAGTTTCTTATTTGTTATAGCATATGAGGTTCACTTATAAACAAATAAATATTATCAGATTAATTAGAATTTAAAAAGTTGAGATAATCCTCTAATACTACTTAGTGGGAAAACATTAAAATTACTTTTATTTTTGAGTCACTTTATGCTCAATTGTAAACCAATTAAAGCTCCTTACATGATTACATCCTTGGAACTTAATTGAAAAAAAAAAATCTGAAAGAAATTAAAATACATTGATCAAATTGATAAATACTTAGAATATATAATACTTGTCTAGCTTGCTAGTTGCGTGTTTAACTTTTGTTTATTCTTAAAAATACAAAAACACATGCCAAAATGCAATACATGTGGTTCTTATACTAATACATCCAATTACATGATTAGATAGCTCTATTGTCACTAATCACGTGAATCCAAGGTAGCAAAGTCAATCATCTTTTATCCATAACAAGTTCTTCATGAAGTATTATCTACTAAGTAGGCTGCCAATTATACTCTTTTAAGTTTTTATATTTCTTTTGAAAATAATGATAATGAAATGCAGATCTCAAAAATATGTATGTTTATTTTTTATTAGTGAGTTTTTCATATAGTGTCATGTGTTCAATATATTATGCATGCACCTGAATACTTGTCTTCCTTAACATAGTATTTGTCTTTTAAACATTAATATAACAAGAAACGTCAACCATTCATTTCTTATGATGATGATACGTGTTTTTCATGCAAAGATCCTATAAATAGAAATTAAACATAATCGTGGACGATCATATAAATAGAAATATTTACAAGGAATACTTTTTTTTTTATAAGCTGACAAACAGTAGATGACTACCTTCAACCTCGATCAAGCCAACTCTCGAAGCCGAGCTGAGTGAAGTGAACCCAGCGCTGCAGCAGCAGCCTGCTGGTTGGCTGGTTGCAAGCTTTCACTTCCATGAAGTCATGACGTCCGGAAGTCATGACGTCAGCACATCTAACCAGGGATTTGGATGAGGCCACGTAGTAGAATTATTGGTGCACTTAATAGCACCGAAATCTTTCTATGTTACGCACTTTTCTAGGCTCTCCTCAGCGCGTGTAACCCAGGACCACCCAAATTTGGTTCATAAAATTTTATCCAAATTTGCAGTGGTAAAAAACAAATTTTTTATTATTTTTTTAATCCAAATCTCTAAAAAACAATCACCAAACAAAAGGCTATATATGTATATATGTTAATATGTGTGTGAATTAAAAGGCACTAGGAGAAAACCTTATAATTAATCTGAAATTATATATAAGACGCGCATTTGGTGTGGTGGGACTAGCAAGATGGAAAATATTGTTATAGTTTTGCCATTTGGATCCATCAAAACTATCACTTGATTTTCTCTCCCACACTTTGTTTCCGGGAAAGAGCAAACCTCCTAGAAAATTAATCAGCCCTTAACATAGATCCTCATCCTCATATTCATCTTGTAGAAAACATACCCTTTTGAGCTCAAGTCCTTTTGTCCACTAGAAATCATGAACAATAGTACGAACCTACTAAGTAGTGGTGTGCACCAAAGGAAGGCAAACACAAAGAGCAAGACGAGTAGCGGCAAGAAGAAACCCATCAAAGTGGTGTACATATCCAACCCAATGAAGGTGAAAACGAGTGCCTCAGAATTCAGGGCCTTGGTTCAAGAACTCACCGGCCAGGATTCTGAGCTGCCCGACCCGACTAGGTTTCGGGACCCTGATGCAGACATCAACAACAACCATTTCAGCCATGTTAATCCAACGGTTCGTAGTCCAAAAAATTCGACCCAGATTGGACTCGATGAGGTGGGTACAATATTGGACCAAGCCAGCAGTCAAGAACAGCCTGAAAGTTCCAACTCCAACTCCAACTCTAGATATGACATGTTTGAAGATCTTTTTCTGCCGGAAATGATTGACAACTTTGAGGGGATGTTACCCTCCTCTGTCTTTTATGAATCCTCCTCTTACACTCATCTTAATTAAGTTGATGTGCTTAATTAAGCCCTTGACTTTTGAGTAAGCTTCATTAATTATAATTATGTTGTTTGTTGAATTATGTCGATCATATGTATCTAGTTATTTAACCATGATAATTAGTTGTCTGACTCTTATTATATTTCTTTGTTTTTATTGTATCTGAATGTTCATGGATATGATCTCATTTTTAATATTCAAGAATTAGGGTATGCTGGGGACCTCATTATACTGAATCTGATAGTCAAATTGGGGTTCTTGACGATTTCAAGCGCCAATTGTTAGGTGGTTAGGTGGTAATTAAGGGTCTATCCGGAGAAATTAATTCTTGTCTATGGCGGTTGTATACGTTAGCTAGAATAAGAAAGTAAATTAATTATTCTCTAACAGTTTAAGCTTTTAGAAATACAACTTTTAAATCAACAAATTTTATCATGGAATCACATAAAGAATTACCAAGTGTCTGTCCTTACAATGGCATGGCTCCTCTCAATTTAATTAAGTTGAATTTCATGTATGGGGTACCACAATTGTTAGTTCAGATATTCTAACAGTTTAACCTTTTAAAGATGAATTTTTGCTCAATATATATATATATATATAAGTGTCCCAACCGATTCACTCTTGCAAGCCAGGAAGTACAAAGCAGAGGATATCTAAGAGGTAGTCTGTAGCTCAGTCACTGTAGATGAAAACCTAGTAGTTGGCATGCGCATTATGAGTTAATTTGGGTTTATTTAATTAGTTTCTGAAAATGAGGTTAGAACATTAAAGCAAAACTAGTGGTTCCTATTCAACTACACTTATGTATATATATATATAGCCATATGTAGGCCTCAAATGGAACGTTCACAGGGCCCCTTTAAGTGCTGGCATGATGATTGATAATGGAGCTCGAATATATAAATACACATATATATATTATAGATAGAGCTTCCACTAACAGATATTTTGTGGAGATTAGTAGTTTGGAATCAAAACTATTTACTTTTCAAGTCTTCATTTAACCATCATCATTAATAAAATTAAAATCATTATGACATTTAACTGGTACAAAATAAATAATAGATATAATGTTCTTAATAAATAATTGATTTATCACTATTTAATTAAATAATTAAATGATCTTCGACAGATTTTTTATGTAAATAATTTTTAATTAAAGGATTAAAAATTAAACCATATTGATTATCAAACTATAACGTGAAATGTGCCTTGTAAAGAATTCCCTAAGCAATTTTATTTAAAGAATTCTTTAATGGAGGTTTTCTTGTATACTAACTTATTAGCTACTTGCTTTGCAGAGGATATATATGTATAAACTATAAAGGTACCAGAATAGCTTTTTGAATTCAATATTAATTTGTCTTTTACATAAACTTTCCAAAATCTCTACTTTTGGGTTTGTTTTTTTCTACTTTTGGATTGTTTGATGATATCTTTCATCGTCCATAATTACTCAACATTGTTGACTTTACCATCAATAATTAATCAAGTTGTTGATTATATATAATTTCATTTTACTTTGGGGGCCATCGGCAAATGGTGCAAAGGAACTGTCTCTAATTGGAAAAAAGGACAAAAGGTTGTTATGGACTTATGGTGTCTTCTTATATATTTTTTTTTTGTCTGAACAATTATAGAAAATTAGGAAAATTTCCTTCAAATTTATATTTCTTTCCTTAAAATCAACATATTTCTTTTTGCATGTATTAATCCCTTTGACTATAGTTGCCAATTCATCTACTATATATATATTTCTAAAACTAATTGATTAGTAATTTAATACAAAATTAATCATCTTCTTGGGCCCACCACATAATGTAATCTTAAAATCCGAATCGTCTATTTTTTTTTTATGCCATACTTCAAAGATCATCTATATAAAAAATCTCCAAAATCGAAAGTCAATTAGTCATTTGATTATGATAACAATTATTTATATGCTTTTATCGGAAACAGTGATCGTCTATTTATTTTATCACAATTAGATAACTAAATGATTTCTAATATAGTTGATTTTTTTGCAATGATGATCTTTTAAATTTGGCCTAAAAAATAGACAGTTCAGATTATGAGATTAGTTATGTAGTGGGCCCAAAAGTATGGTTAGCTTCGTATTAACTTACTAATCAGTTAGCTTTAAAGCACTCCTCTATATTTCTTAGTAATTGTTTTTTAAAATTCAAATATTTATGCCCTTAATCCTATGTCAAACTTTTTTATTATTTGACTATTTATTGTTGGTAACTGTGAGGGGTCGGCCCAGCCCGGCTCAAATTTTTCGGGCTCGGGCCAGGTTTAGGCTTGAATTAGATGAGCCCAATAGGGCTTCCGGGCCAGGCCGGCTTGGGCCTTAATACACAAGCCCAAGGCCCGCTCGTCGGGCTCGGGGCTTGTGAGCTTCGAGGGCCGGGCCAGGCTAGGCCCGAACGGGCGGCCCATAATGGGCCCAAAGCTTATTTACACACATATATATATCTTAAATAAAAAAAATATATAGGATTTTGGCTATATTGTGAATCAAACATGAGACCTCACATAACAAGCTTCAACTCTCAACCAACTGAGTTGATTAGTCTATTTGTCTAGATTGTGAATCATAACATATTTAATAGTTTTTTCATTTGTTTACTCTAATAAATTATTAATATGTTTATTAAGTTATTATATAATATCATTATGTTAGTAATAGTGTAATACAATAAATAATAAACTTTTAAAATTATATACAACATTACAACTATAATAAAACAAAAATGTATATGTGTATATACAACTTTTATAATACAACTATAATTAAAGTTATTAAACTACGATCGTTTATTAATTCGACCATTGTTATCTCACTTTTACATCTCCGATTGAGCTAATTTTGTTGCATAGATTATCTTTGAATGAGAAACTAAAACATGAACTATTCGGATCGTTAAAAACACAATTGAGATGTGAGCTTCTACATATAAATACACTTGAAAATTATAATTCTAATAACTTTTCCATTGAAACCTTGTCGTTTCTATAATTGTGAAGATCACAACGTGATTTCAACAATCTGAGCCGTTCATTTTCTATGTTCATAATCAAAGAACGGTTCGGATTGTTGGAAACACAATTGTATCGAACATTTATAAAATATATGTAATAAAAACTCTAAACCCCAAATAATACTTTTAAAACGATCCAAACCCCAAATAATCCATTTAAATATTTAATACAAAACTTGAGATTTCTTATATATTAAATTATTAATACATTATATAAATTATATAAAACCTAATTTATTGGAGTAAACAAATAAAAAACTAATTAAAAATGTTATGATTTACAAATTAGATAAATAAACTAGTCAACTTAGTTGGTTGAAAGTTGAAGTTAGTTCTATGAGGTCTCATGTTCGAATTAAAACATAGCCAAAATCTTATATTTTTTTATTGAAGATATATATGTGTGTAAATGGGCTTCGGGCAGACCTAATTGGGCCGAGCTTCGGGCGAGCCGTGGGCTTCAAGGAGATGACCCAAGCCCAACCCAAAGGACTTTCGGGTCGGGTCGGGCCAGCCCAAACTTTGGGCCAGGTCGGGCTTTGGGCCCAATGGGCTGGGTGGGTTTCGGGCCTTGGGCTTTTTGGTGAGGCCTAGTAATTGTTGTTATTACTTCCTAAATCTTTGATGATTTTAATGCTCATAATTCATTGTTTGGACTTTTATTTTTTTTATTTCATAAATTTTTTATAAACATCTAAACAACCTACACTAATAAAATTAAAATTATGCAATAAATAGAAATCTATGGAATATACTTCAACGCACCTACACCATAAAATTTCAAGTAATATATGAACCTATATACAATTCGATCTCATAAACAAGTAAATAACATACAATAACAAAGGAACAAACATTTGTGTATACAAGAAAAAAACTAAGGAACCTACATGAATTGTTCATAAGAATGTACGGTTACCATGTTAAATAAGGAACCTACATTTAATATAAATACTGTAAAGAACCTACATCAAAATCATTCAATAAGAAACCAACATTTGAATTATTTAATAAAGAACCTACATATATTTAATGAAAATACAATAGCTAATACACCCTCAACAAAAAAAAAATCCTACAACATAAAAACTCTCATATCTCCAATAAAAATTAAAAACTCACCTATCTCCAATTAAAAAAAAAATCACATATATATATATTCTATTACTTTCTATATTTAAATATGAACAACCATAATTCTAGTAATTTAATGATTCCCTATAATTTAGTGATTTGTGAGAGAGATAAATCTGAAATCAACATTAATTAATTACATAATAACAAAACTTGTATATATTAGGAAATTAATGGATTATTGTTGTTATCCTACGTGGCATAGAATTTTGAATATGAGCTTCATCTATTAAAAAAAACTAATGGTGTTAGACTCTATACAAAATTAGTTGAAATGGCTAATATGGTAATATCCCTAGCTAACAATTATTGACTAATTTTAATTCCTAATTGGATACACCCTTTTAGTCTAAATCATCGTCTATTAGGATAGAAATCTAAATGCTCTACTATCCTCATTAGGTTTAATAGTAAAACTCATAAATACATTGTAATAATAATTTGATTTTTAATAGACTACAAGAATTATTAAAACAAGAATAATTATTCTGTATAATTGTAAAATAGGAAAATGATATAGCTCAATCAGGAGAGCTGTGTATCAATAATCAATAGGCAAAAAATCAAACATATTGTAATTAAATTAATTACTATAGGGTGCATGTTATGCATCTTATTTAATCTCTAGTGTATCAATTAACTTTATTTAACAACAAGCTAACTGTCAATTGCATTGCAGTGCTAGCTGGGTTATTTTGAAATATAGTGAATTATCATTTTATTTCTAATTTTTTGTCTTTCTCTTTTCTCTTATCTCTCTTCCTCTCTCCTCGCTATGTCTCTCTTCATCACCTTCTTATTTTTTTCTTCGTAGATCTGGAACTTTTTTTTTGTCAAAAGATCTGGAACTCAGATCTAAAAGAATATTGAAATTATGAATTGAAACTGTGAATTGAAATTGCAAAATGAAAATGAAAATTGAAACTGCGACTTTTTGAGTTTGTTAACTGTGTTAGACAACTAAAACTGCGTCTTTATAAGAGTGTTTTCTATATCTGAAACTACGGGTGAAAACTAAAACTGCGAGTGAAAATTGAAACTTTTTATGATTAAATTTATTTGTATAGTGCTGAAACTGTTCTGGATTGTGGGTGAATTTATATTACCTAAAAATTAAATTTGTAGTTCTGAGTAGGTTGATATTACTTACATCTTAAAATTAAATTTATGAGATTAAATATTTTTGATTAACTTGTTTAGCTGTCGGTTAACTCTAATTTATTTTCTTTTCCTGTCCAAAAGTAGCAAAAAGTTTCTGTTCATTTTTATAAAGCTAGCTTTCTTTTATATTTTTCTTTATCCAATCAATCTTTTTAAACGCATTGTTATGCAATTTAAGGTCAAATCTATTTTCTTATATAATAATTACTGTATTTGGTTTGCAAAGTGGCTGAGCAATTCCAGCGTCACCCGTCGTCAGAGTCTAGTGCATCATTGGTGGCTGTTCGCCCACTACGTACATTTTCAAATGTTCACAAGCCGTCAAAGAAGAAAGAGATAGAGACCGAATTTTGGTGTAACATAATTTAAAAAAATTAATCAATTAATTTCTTACTTACAAGATAAAAATAGATAGTTAAGATTAAAAAAATTATGAAAATGATTAAAAGAAAATGCTTAATACTAAACATAAAAATAGATAATTTCTGATTCCACTGAGTTGAACATATATCATAGAAAACAAAACAGGAATAGGGTCATTCTCAGATAGCCTTGTGCCCTAGATTCAAAAACAATCAAAACATGTATAAGAATATTCCGCCCCAAGGAGGATGAATACAAAAACTATTAATTAAGGTACAGTCCACACTCCACATATATATACTGTAATGCTAAGGCCTAGAGGCCAGTACAAAGAATTTGATATAATCCTTCTCATCAATTACAAGGGAGTTGCACGTACGTATTAATGATAAGGCTAAAGTTTAATTTAGACATTAAATTATAGAAAATATTTTAATTATATTTATTATCTACAAAATTATTTAAAAATATATCCTATTTAAATTTTAAATTAAAAAAATAAATTTTTCTTTATTTTTTTACTTTTTACCCCTCTCCACCTCCCACTCTCCCTCTTTCCTCTCTTCGGCCAACCCTCCCAACACAACCCCAGTTAAGCGAGATGTAGATGCCGAGTGATCGTAGCTGCATCCGCATTTTCACTGAGTCAATTGAATCTGATTCAATCCTTATGCTGACCCCTTGGTAATATTGCCAAGCATTTGGTAGCCTTTTTAATGCTCCAGACACGTATATATAGACAAAATTATTTTATCATTTATCATTTATCATTTGATCAAGACAACATTATTGATCAACAATATTGCTGGCGTCGTTATTCCTCTCATTTATGTTGGCTCACGAGTAAACTTCACAATCCTCATTGATTAAGAGGACGGAGCCATAAATTTTGCCCTCCTCTTTCTCATGCATGCATTTGCAATAAGTGAATCAGTACTACTTCAAAAAGTTCTACTTTTGGTAAAATTTAAATTCAGAGGTCCATCTTAATTAGCCATTTATGTTCAGTTGGCAAGTTGTATGTACCATATATAATAATTTATTTGGCAATTCAATAAATTGTCAGGATATGCCCATATAAATAAATAAATTGTCCGGAATATCATATAAAATTAGAGTTTATGTCACCCAAAATTTATTTAAATAAAAGAGGAAAAAAACAAAAAAAAAACCTAACTATGATTATGAACAGTTGTCAATGTCATACAAACATATATAATTATGAACAGATTATATCCTAACTAATGAAAGAAAAATTTGACATCTACGTTCTGCTTTCTTTGTCAATCACTCAATTGTCATTGAGATTGCTATTTTTGGCAACGACTTCTTGTCACTTTTCTTAAGAAACTGTTTGTTTGACGTGACCCCAGATGAAAATATCATCACGCATTCTCTCAAACCCAAATGTAAGAAGTTGTGCCTTATATTTTTTTAAGGCATACAACTATTTAGCATTTAATATTTTAGGTAATATATAATTAATTAAGGACAATATTAATAGATATGGGAATCCGAATCCGGCCTAAACATTAAAAACAAGCGATTTATTTGAACAGACTGCTTCCCTTTAGCCTTTAGCTACCGACGATGTCTATCCGTTCGGGAGGCTCTTCAATTTTGTGAGAGTAGAGAGAACAGCTGCTCAAAATATTTGTTTTTTATTTTTTATTTTTTATCTTTTATGGGAAGTTCTATTCAAACACACAATATTGTCCTCCCCCTGTTGGAGCCTTGGAGGTAGAGGCAGCTGGCAACCTTGTCGGCCATTTTTTCCTGTAGCTTGGTATGATACCCCTTTATACTTTAGTTTAGTCTGCAATCAAGGACAAAAGCTCCACTCCATTTAATGGACAGATAACGTGATAGCATGTGAGATTAAGTTTTGACTTCATATATTTATATATGTGTGTGTGTGTGGCTGTGTGCTCATTAGTCATTACTCACTGGGGGTGTGAAATATCTTCATCAAATTATGCTCCAGCTGATTGTTTGGCTTTTCTCTATTGGAATAAGGATTTTAGCTTAGTTTTATTTGGTTTTCGGTCCCACAGTCCCACAGTCCCACAGTCCCACTATACAAAAAAAGAAAAAAGGAAAATTTTTATCAAATTTTTATGATCATCAATTTATGCTTTTTTTTTTTAGGGTGTTTTAATTAAAAACCCAAAATAAAAAAGAAAATTAACCAAAATTTCAACTGGCCCAAAAATTAAATAAAATCTCAAACTGTCTACCGGAATTGTCGAGCGCTTGGCAAATCCATTTATAAGCTGCATTTGCAACCTAAACTCTTCAATTACAACCTAAAACATGTCATTTGCATCCTAAACAGTGTATAGATGCAGATGCATGGTTCATCTGCATCCGCCGAGCTCTCAGCAAGCTACCGAGCGCTTGGTAGCTTGTTTACGACGTCTAGGCCCGTGCACGCGAAATAGATTGGGCTTTAACTTAATTTTTTATTTGGATATGTTTTAATTTAAAAATCTTTCAAAAATTAGGTTTATAAGAAATTTATATATTTTTTAATACTATATTTATGGGTAAAGTTAACGTTAAACGATTGTGTTTGGATTCAAGGTAAGTTTATACTTTATACAGCACAAACACAAGATTGAGATTGATAGAGTAATTCTTGATTTTGGAGTGGGCCCCACTTATTTTTTGATTCCCCAATACAAGTAAACACAAAATTGGAGTGGAATGAGAATGACTCTCATTCCTGTCATGTTTACTTACAAGGAATAAGAGTCATTCTCATTCCACTCCAATTATGTATTTTATATTGGAGAATAAAAAAGTAAGTAGGAATCACTCTCCTCTTTTTTAAGCAATCTCACTTCTTAGGAGCAACTTGGTATTGATTCCTATTTCACCTGGAATCAAAGCTTTATACCAAAATGTCCTTTAAACTATCTAAAAAATCCCCAAAAAACCAATTTAAAAAATGAAACTTTTTTAACAACCTTATAACTTTTTAGTAATTAAACTAGTTTTTATTCGGATTCATAATTATTAATAAACATCAGAGTTAAAATCAACTTCATTTTCTTTCTCATTCTAAGTGATTTGTAAACAACCTAATACGAACGACTCTTTCCCACTACAATTCCTCCTTTTCTCCTTTCCTTCTCACTCCAATTCATTTTCTCTTCCATTCCATGTTAGGAAATGTGATCGGCATGTAAATAAATGTGCCATTAAATACTACACGATGTCATACCTATAGGACAATCTAATAGGTGAAGAATAGGCAACCAGACATGGTGTGGAAGCTTGTCCACAAGCTGGTTGGGATCAAGTAGAAATGGAGTGAGTCAAATGCGAAAATTCTTATTGACAAAATCTAATACAATTTCTGGAGATGGATGCTCAACGGAGAGTTAATAGTATATAACTTCAAACAGCCAACTGCTTCTTTACAATTTGTGCTAGCTTCTCTTGGCTAGTTTTCCCCCCAAAAGCTGGCTGGTCAGAGCTTTGTTGCATGCCCATAAACCTGAAAAGGGAAAGGAAAGGGCACTGGAATCAGTTTCGGTCTGGTGCCTTCTTAATCTCAATCCTGGTCTGCGGATGAATCGGATGAAATTACTTGGTTCTCTTTTTTTGGGGTGCTTGTCATCTGATCTGCATGCCATCTTGAGAAACCTTCCTCAAGGGTCTCTCTCATCCATGGATGCCGGCAGAGCTCTAAAGCCTCAGGGATGGTAAGCCAACTTCTCAGGCGAGTGTTCTGTTCTGGCCAAAACTGAAGCTCCTCCTTCACAAGCAAAGGAAACATGGCAGCTTTGCACAAACCTTCTGGACTCAACTCGTCTTGCAGGGTCTTGCTCTTGAAAAGGTAGTGCCCCAAACAATCCTGAAACGCAGAAATAAGCAAGATTGAAGATATGAAGCTGCTGTCAGGACAAGTTTTTTCTAATTATACAGCATAAAATCATCTATGAAGACCAGAAGCAGTTGGGGGAGCAGGAAGGGAGGGGCAATCAATATCACAAAACAATATTCCTGTATCTTCCAAAGACACCCAAAAAATAAAAATGTTTGGCATAAGATCTGTCGCACAATACTATGTTGGTTATTACTTACTAGGAATGGTTTCATGAAGAAAGGATTCCAGTGTAGCACTTTCAAAAGTCACAAAGGCAGGAAATAACACTGAAGAGTAAATCAAAAAGCCCTTGTTCCTTTTACTCACTTATTCTTCTTCTCCCCCATCCTTCCAGGAAAATAATTCTCTATAATTTAGCAATTTCATTTTCAATTTTATCCACTCCAACTCTGTCCAGTTTCTTTGGATACAATTACAACAAGGTTCCTGATTCTACACTCACCTTTTCTTTTTGGTTAATTCTGCGCTCACTTTAACAGAACATAACAACTCTAGGAAAGTGTCACATGGCATTATAATTCTTCTCTTTCACATGGCATTATGAATTGAACATAGCCCATGGGGGCAAAGCTCATAATCAATCAATCAATCATAATTTCTCTTTTTAATATAATAATTAGATTTTTACCCTCGTCACTGTAGGATTGTAAAAGATTTTGGACTCTTTTCCTCCCTTCTCTATATATCAAACTTTTTACAAAATTAAATGAATTCTCTATTAATTATTTTCCATTTATTATCTTAAACTTAGAAAATAACAATCACCGAAAATCTTCATAACTATCTACCATTCAAAAGCGAACACAAATACAAGTTTCTTTTGAAAAGTCTGCATTGTTTATCTACAAAAGTGATCAATATAACATAATAATTTGAAAATTTAAGTAGGTTCACATCTAGTATGAAAGTGGGAAGAAGAACCAAATTGCAAGCAGGCATATCCCACGGAAAAATAGTTCAATAGGACTAAAAATATGCAACATAAACCATTTCAATGTAATAAACAAAAAAAAAAAAATCGAAACTCCGTCCTCACTAGGTGAAATGGAAAAACCAATTTAATATGCAACAAAGAACTAATGGAGGACCTGATATATTCATGGCCTAATTATCCAAATATGGGTAGTGTCTCTGCACCATATCTAAAATTTCATTCTGCAATGAATTCAAACTAACTTTTTCAGTAGAGTGAAAATACACATGCTAGTCAATTCACAACAGACATGTCCATGCTCATGGGTTGAAATACTTATTATTTTAAAAAGATACTAATCATTGAACAATCTGATGGGATCAGTCATAAAGAGCTCATAATTCTATCCATGATTAATTCTTCATCAACTCTACCTGGTCATATGTCCATGAATACAATAAATTGTTACACTATTTTAGATTTAGTTCTTCAAATTCTACACACCATAATAAATATAGAGGAGCTTTTCTCAATCAAGAAAGTGAACTAAAAGACTAGCAAACTTATATTTGAATCATTCACGACATTACGTGACTTCACTGCTAACACTAGTGTTTACACGTACGCATAGACATGAATACAGAATCCAGCAAACAAACATTCAAATGAAGGAACTTTACCATGCATATATGAAAGAAAACAAGCAGTTTATTCTAACCATTATATCCCCCCGAACTCCAGCTTCTTCAACAGCTTCGCGCACTGCTGCTTCCTCAACAGTTTCATCATTTTCCCATCCACCCTATCATTAAATAAATAGCTATGTTATAAATACAAGTATGACCTTTATAAGTGATAGCTGATTCAACTATTGCCACTTATGTATCAAAAATGTAACTGCATGGCAAGCCTAGATTTCAGGCTTTGAATATTTTTACTAATATCAGTGAAAAAATTGAAAATACAGAAATAGAAAATTGAGGATGATTTTCGGCTATTAGATAGGAGAAAACTGATTACCTGCACGACTGCAGATACTAAAATCTTGAGCCCCAAGGCTTAGGGCAGGGAGGGATGAACAGAGGTTTGCTTTTTTGCCATTGGATTTGAACAAGAAGTTGCATAGTAGATGGTTATTCGGGTGAGAAATGTAGATGCTTTTAAGATCATAGTTAGACAGAACCTTTCTGAGATTAACACAGGGTAGCAGCTAGGAGAAGAGAAGTCCTTATAAAGTAAAGTATCTCGAAAAGTAAGATGACAGGCTTGCACAAGATGGGTAATTTGTTAAACGATTTTTGTTTGGATTCACTTTGACTTGAAGTATGCAAGGTGCAGTTTGAGGATCTGCAAGTGATTGCTTCCTTTCAAGAATTAGAATGCATTACAAATTTACAAATTACAATACTTGCTTTCAAGAGCTTTCAAAAACCTAGGGATAGAAGTTAAAGAATTGTTGGAAGGGTATATTGGGATCACTCCAAAGTGGTAATAGATCTGAAATGGAGATTTCTCCATGAAACCTTAAAGTATTGGGGTTGGGACTCGGGGGAACTCAACAAAACAAATTTCAGGTTTCACAGCTCATTCTTAGGTGAATTCTTTCACATGGACAGCTCTAGCACAAAATTCCCATCATAGATTGCAGTGCTTGAGAAAAATTAGACAATTTCTATAGTCACTTGTATCCTTACTAGCTGCTACCCACAGACCTTAAAACTCTTGTTTTTTGATTTTTGGTGCCAGTTGGGTGCAAGAAAATGAGTAAGCAGAAATCTAAAGGACCATGCCTAGCAGCCAATGAAGAACTAGAAAGTTCACATGTTTCCTGCCCCACACAAGCAAAAGTTCTTATAAAATTGTCCAATATTTTACCAAATTCAAAAATAAAAAGAGATTTCACAATCTGAATGTTGCTTTCAAGCCATTTTTGGAGTTTGCTACCGAAAGAGAAATGAAATAATCTTCAAGGAGCCAAGCTGTTTCTTTCAATAAGGTTGTTGTTATCAAGTCTCAGTACTCCTAGGTGCTGGCATGGTTATCTTTCTGGGTCACTTGGTCTTCTTTTTATACACCCAAATAAGATGGGGTTCACTTTATTTTTAGTTAAATTAAAACATTAATGCTTAAGGAAAAGATATTGTGAGTTAAATTCCATCTTCTGTGCATTCACACCAGTTGAATGATGACTCACAAAAAAAAAACTTATGGCAGCCAAAACAATTAAGAGAGTCCAGATTTATTGTTTAAAGCAGGATATTTTCTCTCAAATAATTTGAGAGAAACCTAAGATAATTGTTTCAAGATCTGTATAAGTGTGTGTGCATATTTCAAGTGTGTGGAACTTAATCAACATATTAAATAAACACTAAAGTAAAGAAACAAATTGCAATACCCTTCATATCTAGTTTCAACAGCTCTTTCTTCACACAAATATATATATGTATATGTATGTATGTATGTATGTAGAGATTTCTCCTATCCGGACGTTCGTATGTTAATAAATACAGTTGTGTAATCTACACGGTTGGACAGATGTAATATATGATAAACAACATTCAAAACCATGCATTCCTTCAGTTACAGATAATAAATAATCATAACAAGTCTCTAGTTCCATTTTGGAATCAGCTAGCTTCTACCATTTCTTTTTTACTTTATAAGCCTACTTTCTGTTTCATTCATAGTTGCATTGCAACAAAAATGTGCATAGTTTCAATCAGTGGATAGGAATGCAAGTCATTTATCAGTTGTTGGATGCATAACTGTATATTGTTAACTTCTACACGTCCAGATATGAGAAATGCTTTATGTATATGCATAAAAAATATAAACAGTGATTTTTGAAACCTTCAGATCTTCCATGTGCATTAAAAAACTAATTAGAAATGTGCTTACAATACGATGAGAAAAAAGGATGCCTCTTTTTTTTTAAAAAAGAGAAACTTTTATTAATATAAACTTAAAAAAGTACACACAGTGGCACTACACTAGACAAACAACCAATAAAAGGAATCCAATTCAAATCTACATCCCAAAACAACCAATAAAATAACTAAACTAGACTCGATACAAAAACTTAACATAAAAGAAACTAGCTTATTTCTGCCCTCCAGTCTAGTAACAAGGCAGACAAGCTCACCCTCCCCAAAACAGTAGAAAAAGTGAAAGAATTAACGATAAAAAGAAATTATTGTTAGTAATATGTTTACAAAAATTGAAAAGAAATTATTGATCTCAATAAAAACAAATTATGGTTATGGTTATTAATATGTTTACACAACCCATAAAGAGAAACAGTAAAATGGATGCCTCTCTAGGATTACTGTAAAAATAAAGAGCATGAAAATTATTAATATGTCTACACAAATTGTATTTGTAAGAGAATTAACAATAAAAAGAAATTCTACCTTTGGAAATACAAGCCCAGGTCCACTAGTTGAGTTGATCATTAGTACCTCGACCACCTTCTCATCTGTGCCATCATTATTTTCAACAAGATTTCTATACCTGAAAGGAATACACCTGTAAACGACTGAAAATTAGATTCATAAATACAAATAAATATATGCTTGATGCAAGTTTGATACTATCTTGGCAGAATAAATTTAATAGAAAAATGACAAGACAAATAAGTTTTTTGGCTCTTATAGTAGCAACCTCTGATATTGAGGAGTTATAATATAGGCTGATGCACAAAATGATTACTTGTTAGCAACAAAAGTTAAGATATGCTCATAATACTAATTTCATGAATTATTTTGTTTATGCCTTATATTTCAAACTCCAATGAGTAAATGTGTTGAGATATCGACTTTGGTAGAACAGAGAATACCCACATAGCTGACTCCAACAAGTCAGGTTTGATGCTTATTTGAGTCAACTTAACTTCAGTTGTATTGAACAAATTACAAACTGTAACGGGACAGGATACTTACAACAAGAAAGATGTAAGCTTTGTACAAGATACTTAATCCAAGGTTATAAGGGAAGATAACTCCTGCGTCTTAAATTGTTTGCATTGATATATTCACAACTAAGGCAGTCGGACCAGTTGGTGATACGGTGAAATGATGGAACCAAATAAAAGTGTTCTCAGCTTGATCAACTTGATACTATAGTTATATATAAGGTGTTAAAGACAAAGTTGTATTATCTATAATAATTTAGTCTATTTGTTTCATACTGGATCGTATTTTTGACATCATGTTGTAGCCAAATCTATATTGTATCATGCTCTTGTCTTTTATCCATATCCATGCTTCCCCAAAATTTTTCTATATAGAGACTAGCAAGGTCAAATGCAGCAATAATTACTGAAAGCGTAGAATGACCATAGCAAGGTTAAATGCAGCAAACTTTCTATGTGTACTTTTACTAACTCAATACTGACCAAGACCAAGAATTTGAGGGTCTCTAACCATCTAACCTCTACTATAAGAATGACAGATAATTGTGACATAATACAGTGTTGTCTAAAGCTAAATGTGGCATTTGAGAGTCTCTCTTTCCAAACCCTTTGAAAAAGTTACCAAACAGGCTCTAAGTTTCTCATAATGATCCATAGTGTTGTCTAAAGCCAATTCAACATTTTGTGAAAAATATACAAGTGCACCATAAGTGAACTGAAATCCCCGATTCTAAATTGGGAAGAATACCATTCTTTTCATTTAAAAGTAAGGAATTTAACAAGAGGTGGAGTAATAAGCCAAGTGCACCCAAAAGAGCCACAACCCATTTTCACACCCAGTCTCACTTTCACACTCATTCTCGCTGTTCTGAGATTTGGGTTTTGACGTGCAAGCAATTTGACAAACAAGTGGAGGACACAGAAAAATTACAAAGGCCACACAATGCATACACATACACAAAAAGAGGCAAAAAAAGCGTATACCCAGTTCACAAAATCTAGCATTACCCACATATACATACCCGGCAACAAGGCGGCAACCACCCTCATATCGCTGCTGGTGGCGACCGGTGCGAGCCACCAAGTCTGACATTTGGGCCTCCGGAAAAGCTGAATTTTTGCTTCTCTTTTGTATTTGGGTGGGTTGTGGGTGAGCATCAATCAGTGTGTGACCATAACGTTCCAAGGTCGAACTGAATCATTGTTTTTGTGTGTTTGGTTTTGGCTGAGATTCCTAAGCAAATATGCAATGCCTAGCGAATGGGTTGTGGCTCTTCTTGCCTTGCCTTGTGTAGTTGTGTCTGTCTTTTATATATAAATCTGAGAAGAGAATGCGGTTGTTGTTACTCGTTGGCTCGCTCGCACTTCACTTGTTCTTCAACCGCATAACTCTGTCGTGCACCGCCGTCGACCGACACAAATGTTTGTCGGTTTATTCGGATGATAAGGGCGTCTAAGGTTTATCACGAGAACGGGAACAGGAAACGGGAAACGTGAAACGGGGTTCGTGGGGCTTGGAGACAAGTCAGTTAATAATTAACTCTGTGTCTCACCTTCTTGCTTATTCTTATATATAAATAAAGACTCCTTCTTTTGAGGTATATCTCAACTTATTTATGTTGAGGTATGACCTTGTTGGAGCCCACAAGAGTCGTTTTGTGTCGATCCGAACCGTTCACAAGGATCATCTTCATTAATAGATCATCCTTGCAAAAAATTAGCCAAATCGGAAATCATTTGCCTATCTAACTTTGATAAAACAAATAGACGGTTTCATCGAAAATATTTGGTTCGTCCATTTATTTGATCAAAGTTAGATAGTCAAATGATTTCCGATTTGGCTAATTTTTTGCAAGGATGATCTATCTATGGAGATGTAAAAATTGAACTGTTCGGATCGACACAAAACGACTCGTGTGGGCCCCAACAGGTCATACCTCAACATAAATAAGTTGAGGTATACCTCAACAGAAGGAGCCTGTATATATATATAGATATATTTTCAGCGAATTTTTATATAAAAAATTATGATTAAATATCAAATTTCAATAATTTGTTGGTATAGCATGAAGACCATATAATATTTCAATTGAACTACTATGATTTAAATGTAATTTTTTAGATTAGGTCACAAATATGTTAACCCCTTTGATTTGAGCCTTTTCCATTTGACATTTTTATCTTTTATCCCACATATGATGAGTGTTAGTTAAAATTTATAAGGTTTTAACAAAATTGTTCTTGAGGCTTTTATATTATCTTGAAAATTTGCTAATGTAGTCTCAACTTAACATTTAGTTGTGACTGTACGACACTCACAACTTCAAATTTAGTTGTGACTGAACGACAGTCACATCTAAGTTGTGAGACAGTCACAATTAAGTTGTGATTTAGTTGAATTTTTTTTAGAGAAATTATACTATAATATAGTATAAATAGAGGTCAAAACAATACTTTTACTCAAAATAATATATAGTATAGTGGTGTGAGTTGTCTCTTTCAATTTACCAAGACAATCACAGTTAAGTTGTGACTGGATTGATTTTTTTTTTAATATAATATAGTATAAATTAATGTAATATCTGTGATTTAATATTATTTTTATTTTTTTATTATAGTGGCATGTGATGTAATATTTGTAAATTCTAATACTTTTTACTTTATTAATTTGTTTGACTTTTCAACTAGTATTTAATCTAAAATGCTATTTAATTTTGGTACCTAAACTAAAAAGTTATTGAAATTTAGTAGTTAAAATCAATGGACCTATTTTTACATCGAATATTTTTATGGAAGAAAATAAAATTATAGCGAAAAGCATCAACTATAATCCGATCCTAATGGTTAAAGTTGAAAGCCAAGAAAGCCTTTTTAGGAAGGGAGTAGTTTATGAGTATTTAACTATTTATAGTGACTTAATCTAGCACAAGCATCTTTAACAAAATTGGATTCGTAATTTTAAACTTACTAATTATAATAAAAATTTGCAATCTTTTCCCTATCTTTTAAAATCTCTCTGAGCACCCATGTTTTCCGTGCTTCCTATTTTGCCCTCATTCACGCTAAAACCATTCATGCACACATTAATCACGCTGACACACCACGGCACTCACGCCCACAACTGACACCCCACACCACTGTCGCACACAACTGACACCTTGACCTTTGGACTCTTTTGCACTTGTTTGGTGTGGTGTGTCAGCTGTGTGCGAGAGTGGTGTGGTGTGTCAGCTGTTAGCATGAGTGGCGTGGTGTGTCAGTGTAAGTAATGGCGTGGTGTCCCACCACCATGAACTATAACATCAAGTGATTGTATTACGATCATACCAAAAAAATTTCTCATATTTACCCATACCCAAAATAACCACCCACTCACACAAAACTATTCTCCCACAGGCACAAAAACCTTCCACACAAATATTTAGTCAACATAAAGCTTCGTCAACGATCCTCATTTGCATTTTGAGTAGATTCATTTTGATTCTCAAAAGTTTTATTGAAAAAATTTAAGACTAAGTGCAAATCTTTAGTAACAAATAGTTCAAATGTAAATTTCTTAATTTTTAAAGTTGATTTGTTTAGTTTTGGACTTCAATAATACTCAGACTTAGTAATTATACGTAAGGAGTAAAATTTCGGTTTCGAAAAAATTCAATTTCGACAAAATTAGATAAAAACGACGAAAATTACTATCAAAATATGAAAATTTTGAATGAAACTTGATTATATGTTTATGAGTTAATTACACATATATCCCTTGAGGTTTATCGTTTTTTCATACACCCCCTGAGGTTTCGAAACTGTTGCATATAACCCCCTATAAACCCCTTATAGTGAGACAAAAAATGATGAGAAATTATGCAAAAATGCATGCTAAGGGGTGAAATGGCATAATAAAATTACTCAAGGTGTAAGGTTAAACCTCAATACAAATATTTTCTTTTTGTTTATTTATTTTTTTCTCTTATAAGGAGTTATATGCAATAGTTTTGAAACTTCATGGGGTGTAAGTGTAATTAACTCTATGTTTATTTATCATATTACATACTACATGGATAAAAAATATCGAAGAAACTAAATTATAAAGTAGGTTACATGTAATATAAGGTGAATATAATGCGCGATGGAGGCAAATACTGTTAAAAAAATAGGTTACTAATTAATAATTATATAAATAAAACCTCAAATTTATTTATATTACAATATTAAACATGAATTAAATAAGATATTAAAGTTTAGGTCCTTTAGGATATTTTTAATTATTTTTTATATAGAAATGTATTAGAATTTAAGGTTAAAAACAACTAAACGAAACCTCTAACGTTTTTTCTTTTTCTTTTCAATTGCCCAAAGGCTCCAAACCCCAATCAACCTTAAACCCTCTTTTTTTTTTTTTTTCTCCTTTTCCTCCCCTTTTCCTCCCGTGACTCTCTCTTCCTCTTCCCTCTCATTTCTCTCTCCAAGCTCCCAGCCCACTGCGCAAACGCATCTCTTCTCTTTCCTCCCTCTTCCTCCTTTCCCGATCTCCCTCTCTTCCTCCTTCCTCTATCTCCCTCTCTTCCTCCTCTTCCTCCTCTCCCTCCCCACTCTCTTCTCTCTCCCATATCTCCTCTCTTCTCTCTCCTCCCGCCTAGATCTCCTCTGACTCTCTTCAATATGCCGCCCTCTAGTGACGGCTGGCGATGTGGCCGGCTCGTCTCTTCCTCCCCTCTCTCCCTTTGGTCTCCGCCACCAATCGAAAGTTTCGCTGAAATTTCAAGAATTTCAAAAATTTTGGGAAATTTCACCGAAATTTGAACGAAAAGTGTTTGTGTGAGTGTTAAAATTTTCATACCTCAAAACAAACGAAATTTTACTCCTTGAGTATACAATAGTCATAAAATTCCTTTTTATTTCACAATATACGATAGTCACAAATCTTGATGGCAATCACAAATATGGGTTTCAATTTTTTATATTTCATCAATAATAAAAATGATTTGAATTTTGAATTTTTATCTTTAATATTTCGTTTAAAAATTTTAAGATTAAAATTTCATTTCATCACAATGCAAACCAATCTCATTTTCCTTTTGTTTTATAGTCGCAGAGTCCCGCTTGCATTAGAGTCTCATATTTGGGTTTTTATTATATTTTAATAATATTAGATATTCTCTGCATTTGGTGTTTGATGTTTCAGATTTTGTTTGTTAATTTTGATGTTAGGGCTTTATTTCATGACAAGGCATTCGAATCGTGCGTTTGCATTATAGTTATACACTTATACATTTACATGTCTATTCGAGTCACATATTTGGGATCTCAAAAGATATAGATTCTAATAAACCAATTCAAACATGTGACTCATAGAAAGAAACGAAAAAACTTAATTAAGGCTTTGGGTTGCTCACTTGCTCTCCATCCCACACCCTATAACTTAAGTTATACCCTCAAAAGTATGTAGACCCTACAAAAAAACAATTTTCAAGCCCCAAAAGTTACAAACCGTAAAAGCCAAGCTCAAAGTTGTGACTAATTACAATGACAAACCTACAGAAACTTTTTTAAAATACACCCATATTTTTTCTTATGGCTTGGGGTTGACCATGTGGAATTTAGGTTAATCAATCCTAAGACATAAGCTGAATAGTCTATATACCCTACAAAATCACCCCCAAACCCTTAATGTTACAGTTCAAAAATCTAATCCTAAACCTATGACGAATAAGCAAAAAAAAAATTTACTATAAGTAGTGAGTCTCCAAAAAGAATAACACAAAAGAAAGCAAGAGAGAAAAAAGAAAGATGCAAAAAAAAAAAAAAAAGCAAAATCTTAAAGTGTGAATAACCACCAAAGTTCATTTTTGCTCACTACTTTAATTAAGGTGTAACCTCACCACCCTTCCCTAAGTTTGCCAAGTGTACGTTCTCTAGACTAACTAGAGTTTTATTTGGATTTTGGAGCGAAATAGAAAGAAGAGTGGAGGAAAGAATAACAATGAGGAAAAAGAGGCAAAAGTCTCGGATCTCATACGTAGCTCAAGGAAGAGACACCCATTCTGGGGGTGGGATTGAGCCACCAACTCTCAATGTGGGGTAGAAAAATGTAGCACATGAAATTGATCAACTTTGACTTAGTTTTGTATACTTTTTATGCCGTGTATATAATCTTTTTTGTTTAAAAAAAAAAAACCTAAGGACGACAATAAGAATCACGCACACAATTAATTATCACAATATCTCTATGACATCGATTAATCACAATTGACAGAAATTAAGGATCCTTAAATAAAAAATGAAATTAAAAAATAGAGTTATTGACCATTAATTGTTATATACGTAAATCCATATTTACATTACCGTTTCACATCACTTTCTATTTGTTTAGGCTAATTTCTGAACGACATTAGTTAGGTTTCATTTTATATTTCAATATAGAATAAAACTTGCATGTCTCTGTGATAGGGGACGTGTCATCCCTTCCAAGAGAGAGACAGAGACATAAATGAGAGAAAGAGGAGAGAGAGAGAGTGGGAGAGAGACTGAGACTGAGATAAGAGGAAGGGATGCCACGTCTCATATTCCCGTGATAGACAAATCCTTCTCTTCGATATAACATTATAACATGTCCTTTTTCATTTGGCTTCATTTGCCATCGTTATGCACCTTCTATCTTCACAATTTCTTCAAATAAAGTTGAACTTACCCAATCGACCAAAAAAAAAAAGCTGCACTTGGACTAAAGAAATCAAATACATTTCAAATTATGTTGTTTGAAACTGAGAAAAACTGATAAAAGAAAAATCCTATTTTATTAATTATGAGCTGCCTCTTATTGTACTTTATTTGGTGTTCTTTGATTTTGTTTTCTAATATTAATATTTTCTCTAATTATCATACCGTTTATTCAGTTAAGGGAAGATATAAAATATTTTTTTCGAGCTATGAAACATACGAAAGTAAAGGATCACTGTGCTTCCATTGTATAGTAATTTAAAATGGTCTATTGAGGTTAGGTACTAAATTAGAGTTATTTTTTCACATTTTAAATACTAATTTTTAACCATTTCAATTTAGGTACCAAAGTTTTAGTTTAGCTAATAATAAAAAAAATGTGTTTGAATTCTAAGGGCTTAAATTCTATAGAAAATTAGGATTAAATACCAAATATCAATAATTTTTCAGTAAAGCAGTAAGACACTAATTTTTTTTAGTTTAGGTACTAACCTAGTGTAAGACATTTTGAATTAGGTCACAAATCAGTTTGTTATATAGTTGTGACTGTCGAACAGTCACAGTTGTGATTGAACTGTGACTGTTTTAAATTTATAAAAATTCAAAATTTTTAAGAGTTTAATATTTTTGATTTAAGGTTGAGGGATAAAGTCATATAATTCAAAGACTAAACATTAAAGTTTAAGCCTTGCAAATATTGAAAAAATAACAAATCAATAAAAAAGTTATGACTGTTAGACAGTCACAGCTCGATATAACTATGTTTTTTAAAATTGGTACTTAAACTAAAATTTAGTACATAAAGTAAAATGACATAAATGTTTTGGTAGTTAAAATGAAAAAATATTATAATTTGGTACCTAAAATCAACGGACCTTAAATTCTAAGCTTAAACCATTAAGAGGTTTAAATCTCCATACAATTGAATGTAACTATATGACAATCACATATTTATATTTGGAAACGAATCCATGGCATTCTATTTTTTACACAAGTTTTTAATGGGACTCACTCCATATAAGATTTCAACGATTTTAACCGTTTATTTTTTAAGTCTCCGTTCAAGGATCATCTTTGCAAAAAATTAGGCAAATTGAAAACCATTTACCATATAAGTTAAATGATCAACATTGATCAAGTGTTTATTTTGTTAACCATTGAATTTTTGTAAGTAAATGATTTCCGATTTATCTAATTTTTTACAAGAATGATTTTTTAATAGAGACCTAAAAAATAGACGGTTCGGATCATTGAAATTCTATATGTAGTGTGTCCCATTGAAAACTTTTGTAAAAAAATGATATATCATGGATCCACCCCCTTTATATTTAGTACATAGTCACAACTATATAATAAAAAATAGGCTTAATTATCGATTTACCACCCAAAACTGTAACTCATTCCCACTTGAAAGTTTTTTTGTCCCAGATTACCACCTGTAATTTACATCCGTGTCCCATTTTACCTTGTTCCGTCAACAGTTCCGTTAAAAATGATGACCTGGCCGTTAATGCTGACATGGCGTGCTGGATGTATGCCACGTGTCACATCGTTTTTTGTAGTTTCTGATTTTTTTTATTTTCCTATTTTTATAAACTTTGAAAGTTAATTAAAAATAGCTCCGAACTTAGAAAAATATACGGAAAATTCCTATTGACTTGTCTTGACTAGTACTAATTTAATATGGGGTCAAAATGCCAATTTTCCCTCTAAAAATTTTCAGAAAATTTGGAAAGTCCAAATTTATTTTTAAAAAATTAAAATACTCCAGACTCTTTGAAAATTCATAGGATAATCTCCCGAACTCCAAAACATATGAGGTCTGCATCGTTAGTCTTCTAAAAACTAACAATACCTTTCTCGTGAACACTTGCTACCCAAAAGACCTCTCGGTCTTAAAGGAAAATAAATTTCCCTATAAAATAAATTCTAGAAAAATTCTAGAATTTCTGTAAATTCTCAAAATAATTCTCTAAAACAGGCATTTGGTAATTTCCAAAATATTTTTGAGAATTTGTCCAAGAGTTTACTAAAATTCTAGAATTTATTTAATATAGGGAAATTTATTTTAATTTTTTAGAAATAAATTTGGACTTTCTAATTTTTTCAGAAATTTTTGGAGGGCAAATTGGTAATTTAACCTGATAGTAAATTAGTGCTAGTCAAGACGAGTCCGTAAGAATTTTCCGTATATTTTTCTGAGTTCGGAGCTATTTTTAATTAATTTTTAAAGTTTATAAAAATAAAAAAAATCAGAAAATACAAAAAAAAGATGTGACACGTGGCACACATTCAGCGTGCCACGTCAACATTAACGGCCAGGTCATCATTTTTAACGGAATTGTTGACAGAACAAGGTAAAATGGGACACGGATGTAAGTTACAAATGGTAATTTTGGACAAAAAATCTTTCAGGTGGTAAAGTGGGAATGAGTTACAATTTTGGGTGATAAATTGATAATTAAGCCTAAAAAATAAGTACGACTGCTAAATAATAGTTGTCACTACTATATATAAATATGTGATTGTCATGCACTTACATTAAATTTCAAGGAGATTTAAGATTCTTAATGGTTTAGGTTTAAAATTTCAACTTTACAAGTGTTCTAATTGCTAAAGTTCAAATTTTTCCAAATCATATAAAATTTGACCGTTGGAGATTTAGGAATGGAGAGTTTAGAGAGCTTCATTCATTCAACCTAATTTGGGAAAATTGTTAAAAAAATCTCAAATTTAGAGAGATCTTAGAAAATAGTTGGAGTTGTATTTTATGTCATTTTTACTCAAATTTAAATTTGAGAAAATGTAAGGGCCGGAAATGCTCTTATAAGTGCGGAATACATTTTTTTTTTGTTATTGACAAATTATTATTATTATCACTCAGTAACAAAAAAAAAAAGACACTGCCACTTTGATAGTGAATCGCAACGAAATAAATATATGTCATGAATTTTTTACAAATAAAATTAAGAGGTAATTAAGTTTAAGCTCTTTAGAGAAATAATTTTTAGATAGAGATCATGGATGTTTTAAAGTTTATAAAAAAATTATTTTAATTCATAATAAAGTTCTTCCCCGATTTGAAGGGTATTTCCCTCTATTTGGAGGGTATTTCCCCTCATAAAGTGTAGAGTAAACTTTGTAGAGGCTGCATGTTAGGTTTTAACTTCGAGATTTTAAACGGAGCTCAAAATCTTAGAGTTAAAATCTAACATAAAGCCTTCAAAAAAGAAAAATAAAATGAATTAATTAAAAAACTTAAATCACTACCGATTCTAGTCTAAAAAAAACTCATAAAATGGATTAAACTTTAAGTCTCCTTAAAATTAATGTAACTTGTTTAGTGAGCATCCTGTTTTATATTAGAAACATATCACATCATTTGTTAACAAAAATTTTATGACATAATTTATTGACTAAATTTGAAAAAAATTAACTTTTGGTAGTTCTAATATTACTATATTAGTGTTATTGCATGTATATGATTTTACCTAATAAAAGCCTTAATAGATGGTTTAAGCACAAGCCTTGAGAATGTTGATAATAAAAGCCCCTTTGATTATGTCCTAGTTTGAGAGGTGTGGACAGGGTTCAATTAAACAATTTGGATTAACCAAGCATTATGGAATGAGAAGGATAAGGTTAGTCAGGAACAGACCACTGTATACCCAGTTTGCAACCAAAAAAGTCTTCACCTTATGCCCAATTTCTAACCAAAATTTGATAAGTTAAAGGCCAAAAAAAAAAAAAAAGAGTCCGTTCACCTTCCTACAAAACAGTAGCAGTAAGGATACTTGTACACAATACTTTTGTTAGGAACAACATGTTGCCACAAAGACTCCCAATGATGACATAACGGTATAAAATAAAATACCTACAAAGCTATATAAACTTTATAATCTCCTGGCTCTATAAGTCAATGAAAGTATATATAATTGCTTTAAGCTGTAGTAAATATGCAGCAGGAAAAGCAATGCTCCAGTATTATTGAAATGTCAAACGACTCATACATGTCAATAACGATCTGCGATTTGTGATACTGAAGAATATGTACCAAGGACTGCAGCAATGATGCCCAAAGCAGCAACTATGGAACTTGAAACAACCTAAAGATGCCGAAAAAGTGAGAGGAAACAGTCACATTCTCACAGAATTAAAAGCATTAAGAAGCATAGCTTCATAATTACTAGATTTTGGCCACCAAATGACCAAACCAATTAAATGTCTCTTAGTTGTTGGTATGGTTACTTTGTTGCCACTGATGAGACTCAAGATTTGTATCAAATGGAAGATTATAGTGATATAGGTTCTCAATTGAGTCAGTATCCAGATCCTTTCTCCATTTTATGCATTTTGTTCTCTGTCAAGGCCATGTATGAAAGAAAATTCTTGCAAGACACATTGAACAGATAGGATATTCAGTAGAAATCCCTTACCTGTATCCTTGTGGCCTTCTTTCCAGCTATTCTCAGAAAGCATAGTGTTGGCACTATTATAGACTGCATCAAAGCCACACATATCAGATTCAATATTGATATCCTTGCAAATATTCAATGCCAACAGGAAAAGAATACAAAAAGAACAAGCAGACAGAAAGAGACGTGAACTACTCTCATGCTGTCATAAATAACCCATATCACAATTTGCAGGCTACCACAGACCATGTAAATTTGCACATGGTAATTCTCAAACTAACTAGTCTGAACAAGAACCCGAAAAACAAGGAAAAAAATGCAGAAATCTGGCCTTATCAATCTCCATTACTAAGGCCGTAAGGCATGCTGTTCCTTCTTCCTGGATCAGTTGCACAAGTCCAACAGTTCCTCAGATTTGTCCTTGATACTTTTATGCAATGAATCCAATTAATCATTATCATTTCTTGAAGACAAGAAGGTTTCGGAAGAGCCATCTTGTAAAGTTGTCCATTATCAATTACGTCACTGACCAGAATTATTTACATGAGTCCGTTTATTCCTTAGCACAGTTAGAGTAGTAAAAGCCATAATTGGACTTTGGCAAGCGTGGTCAGTCACCCTCACTAATTGTTGTGAATCGGTGGAACTAGAATGCGTTACATCCTTGATTGTATTGATGCCCAAAACACAACGAATCACATGTTCCATGCTCCGAGAGTATATAAAGATGAATTGTGCTCAATAAAACTTCCAAGCAAGTCAAAATTGTAATGCCAAAAAATGTTTCTGTTGTAAGTACAAACCAGTAATACACAAACATCACTGCTTAACATGACGATGGTTAACAGAGCAGAACACACTCAACATGTCCTCAGTCATTTCATGATTGGTTATGCCACTATTGACTACAACTAATTACAGTATTCTCATTGTATGGACTACAACTATGTAATTGCTGAACAGAGGTGTAAGCTTACCACAAGTATGCTGAGTAGAGAACCTATTAAAGCCATCATAAGACCTGAAATAAGAAAAAAAACAACTGACATAATTAGGTTCACTAAATTTGACAGGTACAGGAAGTTGGACAATATGCTCAACAAGTATAATGCATTATAAATAGTAGGTCAATATTCCTTTTTCTTTTTGGACTAATGGTCAAATTCTTTTATTAACTCCTTCAAATCACAGCTATTCTTGAAATGGTGAGGGGATATAATGAATAAAATTACATTTGGGAGATAGAAGTGCTGAAGCCTAAACTTACCAAAGAAAGGAATAACAAAGGCAGCACCAAGGGAAGAAAAGACGAGTGCTGTTCTTAAAAGAATGAAACACCAGAAACTATTAGAAAGTCCAACTGGCAGCAGCTCCTCAATACTCCTTGCTAATGGGTTCATCAACAGGGCATATTTGCTAAATGTCAAGGAAGCAAATATAAAAAGTAACAATAGAAAATTCTCAGATTATATCCACTAATATAATTTTGAAAAGTAATACACACACACACACGCATACAAATACTGTCTAATGGATATTTACTCAATGGGTTGATAACCTGTAGAAAAGAAAGAAAAACGAGTTCAGAAACCACATAAATGTTGACCACGTAATTCATGCACACAAACATCCCCTTATAAATTGACAATCCACAATCTCACACTTACTGTTGTCCACAATGCAACTTTGGACACAAAAGCATGTGGTGGCATGTTTAAAGTTATCTGAGACAATGTGCGTTGACCAAACATGAGATATCCCATGACTGCAACACTCCCATATAACAGAACGCACAATATAAAACTGCATACAAAAGAGATGCAAGGCATAAGAAGGGCAAGGGAAGCATGTGCCAAGTACAACAATATTAACTTTTATACCATATTATCACCGCCTTGCTAAATTCTCGTTTGTTTGCCATGGACTGGTAGATATTTGGAAACACAGTATGCCCAGCAAAGCAAAATCCATACACACCAATTACAAGTGGAATTCCATTCCAGTTCACTAGTGGAGCGGTTTGATGAAACCCAATCCCACCAGTTGTACCAAGTAAAAGTACACATAGAACAATCAAAATTGTGACAATGACCCCACCAGCTGCAAAAGAAAATAACCAAGAATTCAGATGATTGCATATGAAAATCATTCATCTTTTCAAGACTTGAAAACAGTGGGGCGTTTGACGGAAGAAGCTTGCAACACCTGAAAGGAATGAAATCAAACGAAGATCCCTCAACCAAACAGTTGGTAGAACAACCAGGGCAGTAAGAATTCCAAAGAAGTGCATGGAGTCCAGATGAAAACCAGCCCAATTCAAGGATGTTCCTGGGAATAGCCTGCTGAGATTATCTCCTTCCAAAATGATGAATTCTACACAATACGACTGCACAAAAAGAAATTTTTTTGAGAATTAAGATTTATGGTTCAAGTAAAAAGTAGAACTAGAATCAATGCTTCACTTACATATAGTTCTACGTACAAAATGATCTGCACCATAATCAAGAGATGCAATAATATCAGAAAGTATTGAAAACAAAAATAACTGACATGGCAGTATTAAAAAAAGCATTTAGAAGAACAGAGCAAATTTATAACAGTGCTTCAAATAAATTATATGTATCTTAAAATTGACTGGAATCATTGGTATGTGACCAATAACCACAAAATACACCTAGACCGGCCTGCTCTTCATTTTTCTAAGAGTGAAGCCATAAACGGCCAATAATTTACAACTTACAGATATGAAAAGACGTCCATATCTTCCAAAGGCAGCTTCTCCTAAATCTGGGTAAGTTGTGATGCCTTCTCTGTTCTCAAAGCAGTATCTCATGAGTGTGGCTGTGTAACAACACACAACTGCAAAAAGAAGTAGCATCACCAAACCTGCCCAGCCAGCTTGTTTCACTGTATAAGGTGTAGAAAGAAGCCCAACTCCAGCCATTACATTAACTCCTGTCCAAAAACATGTGACCATGAATTCAACCAAATACAGCCACGATACAAAAGTTTAATTTACAGAGTAAATGCAGACAGAAAATAGATCCATGTAATGGGAAAGGTAAGTTATTACTTTATATATAACCTTTGTTTGCTAATTATTGTATATTTAGTAGGGATAATCATAAACAATGAAGCAGATAAAAAAGTATATGAACATTTTCTCACACAAACATTATTTCTCATACACTTGGGAGAAAAGTATCATTCTACGTAAAGGAAGCGGCAATTTTGATGTCATTAGAATATTTACCAACATCAGTAGCATATATCATACAAAAAATAAATAAATAAATAAACAAATTATATCAGTCATAAAAATTACATAGGAACACAACAAAGTATACCATTGAAGACAGTTTGAGTGAAGCTACATCCATGGCCAATAGGTAATTCACCAGTCAGCTGCTTATTTAGAGTGGATCTTTCAGACAATAATGATTGGGTTATTGAGATCCTATCCAAATCACCCTTTTGAGGAACGGATTCATGAGTAGACAATAACGAAGCCTTTGAAACATTATCTAAATTGCTTTTCGACTGAATGCTAAAGCTACAGAGGCTTGCATAGCTACCAAGTGGAACAAATCCAAGATTTGCAATATTTGGTGATGCTGCAATTGAGTAAGAATCAATTGTCTCCCTGCTCAAAAATAACATAAAATACAAGGTAACGGAAAATGAGCACTTGGGTAATATCAACTATAAAAATGTCTAAGAAAACATTATATAAAACTACTCCGGAAAATAATTTTAAATTATAATAATGTATTAAATACTAACTTATACCACCAAACTAAGGGGATCCATGCATGATCAGGATATGTCAGCTCCCATAGGAGAGTTGCCTTTGTAAACCTAGTAAGTGGTTTAGTTTATCTTACAGTGTTTGATTGACTAATTATATTCTTGACACGCATTGATTTTACATCCACTCAGAAGTCACACCAATACAAACTGTAAATACACCGTATTAATAGTGCAGCTGGTAGCATAGGCACCATTAGAATGGTTAGACAACCTACCAGAAACTTTACTTCATTTATACTGTGGCTGATTAAAAAACTTAATGACACCAAGGAAGGAACATATAGAGAGAACTATGTGCAATGAGCTAAATGTCTTGTAATCAATCGGATTACAAGACATTTATACTGTAATCATTGCAGCAGTTGCACATCAAAAGGCCAATACCCCACATATTTTTTTTCTTTCTAAATAATTCAAAATAGCATGGTTTGAGTCTAAAACTAAGAGTGATTCATGTCAAAATCAATCGGTTGAATTCTGTATTGTAGCTCAAATTTAAATCTACATCATTTGTTATGATTTCTATTGTGTATAGACTATAGATTAATGGCGTAATGGAACCAATTAGAAGTTACCCAAGTTATGATTTACCATGCTCGATCCAAACAAAGGCTTAAAGACAAAAGGGTAAACGTTTAATTGTGTGAGAAAAAGAATGAAAGGAAGATATATATATACCTGTAACTCTGTGGCCATTTCTGAGAAGTAAAACTGACATGGCTATGGGTGCTGCCACTAGAACTGCTGCCACTCTCAATCTTGTTCTCCTCAATATCATTCTCTTCTTCTTCAACATCAGAATCAGACAAAAACGGATCCGATTCTCTGTCCTCAACCTTCCCAAGCGCCATTGTAGCAGAAACAAAGAGAGAGAAGGAGGTGAATGAAGTACCCTTTTTGTAATGTGTGAGACTGAGGCTTGGAGAGTGTGATTTGGCGTTGTTTATGTGATTATATCTGAATGTTAGAGGCTGACAGGTTGTATGGGTAGCAGAGGAAGGCAGTCCAGAAGATTGATAGGGTGGCTGAATGTGAATGGCTGAAATGCTGAATGATGATAAATCATCAGAATCATAAATTCATAATATATGGGAGGTTTTGTAGGGAATCGGGTAATGACATATGTCAGATTCAAACAAGTACATCCAACTCAATCGAAAAAGTCGGTGTGAGACCCGTGACTGTATTCTGTTAGTTGTTTAACTTGTTTGGTTCGAAAAGTTTCAATCAGATTTTATGTTGTTTACAATTAAAAGCTAAATTTGTAAAATCTCTCAATTGTTTTTGACGATTTGTTTATGTGACGATAATGTGGCAGCTTCTAAATAACATGAGTATGAGTATTTTTTTCTCATTTTACATAAGGTTTGGAGTCATCAGGTTATTGAATCATAAAAAAGAATGAAGAATTTAAAAAAGGGGGGGCTATTCAGACCACCCTATTGTGCTGAGTTGACCACCCCCCTAAAATTTTGCCCATTTTTGCCCATTNCCATGGGGAGGGGGTGGGGTGGGTTGCGCCGGCGGCGGGGAGAGGTGGCCGGCCGAAATTGGAGGGGTGGGTTTTTTTTTTTTATGCAGGGGCAAAATGGGCAAAAAGGGATAAAATTTGAATGGGGTGGTCAATTTAGCAGGTTTGGGTGGTTTGAACAGCCCCCCCTTTTACAAATTTGGCTAATTAATATTTGAGTCACATAAACTAAAATAGAAAATGGCTCAAACAATAGAGACAAAATATGTAATATAGCCAAGTAATACAAAGTAATTAGTATTACGGTCATCAAAACAAATTTTATACGCACTATAGAAAGTCTTTTTGCACTGTAGAACAACATGCATTATTTGCACTAGAAATGCCAGCCACCCTTAATTTTACTCTTTCTCAATTTTCGGTTTCCCTTGGGTTAAATACAAAAATAGTCTACGAACTTTACACTGATTTTCAATTTGGTACACTAACTATAAAAAATGTCAATTTGGTCCACAAATTTTTCAAGTTGTACCAACAAAAATTAACGGAATTAGTCACGTAAAAATATAATGAACAGACTAAAATACCCCTGAAAATGTAGTCAATTGTTGTGCACTTGAGCAATTTCCGTTAAATTTTTCAATAGAAGTTAACGTTTATACTGCGTTGGTATAACTTGAAAAGTTCGTGAACCAAATTGATACTTTTTATAGTTAATGGACTAAATTGAGATTTACTGTAAATTTCATGGACTATTTTTGTATTTAATCCTTTCTCTTTTATCTTTGCTACATGTTCAAGGGCAGAGTAAAAAATTTCTAGAGAGGGAGATTAGGACTACCACAGTGGGCTAGCTAAATGACGGGTCGGGTTGGGCCGACTTTAAACGGGCTGTACCAGTTAATTTAGTGGAAATAAAATAGAGAAATTCTAATTTGGGTAATAAAATAAAGGGTTTTTTTTCAAATTCGGTACTTGAACTTTGAGGTATGTCCTAATTTGGTACCTAAATTTTAATTTGTCTCAATTACATACTTAAACTTTTATTTCGTATCCAATAGGTACCTAAGTCCAATAGGACAAAGTGAAAGCAGAGCAGTTGACGAATTGTGCCTTGTTGATAGTCCCTATGTCCCCGTTGATGAATTGTGCCTTCTTGACAATCCCCACGTCCCCGTGGTTTTCTCCATCGTCTTTTTTTAATTGCTATTGTTTTGCTAAGTGTGTTTGGATCCAAACGTGGGTAGTCTCTTGACTTTCTTTACGAAATACTCTTTTTGTATTTTTTAATTTTTTACATCTGTTCAATATTGTTTTACATTTTTGCCCTTATTATATTTGATTGTTCTTTAGAAATCTTCGTTTTTAAGAGGAGGCAGTTTTGGGGTTATTGAATGTTTGACCTTACTCCCTTTTCTGACTTTATATATATATAAGAAGAAGATAAACCTGTAAATTATTTGATTTTGGGTTTATATCATACACAGGCACAAAGATCCAAATTATGCAATTCAACATGATAGTAATAGTAGCTAAAAGATTGCTAAGGTTATAGCATGTGCAATGAATCTGCTTATTCTTGTAGTCTGGGTATTCAACTTATACAACTTATACACTGACTATGCTAAGTTTGAGCCTTGATGGTGTTTGGGGATATAGATTCTCTTCATTCAAATCTGTTAATGGAGAACTCCACTTGAAAATTCATACTACCACAAAAATGTCAATAGATATCACTCAGTTTATATCAAATTTAAAATTGACTGATATTGTAAAAGTAATGATATTAGTTAATTTTTTTGCTGATTTCAGAACTCTAATAAGAAATCACTAGTTTTTTCCACCTGATATATAATGTTTTCTCTTTTTCTAAGAATTTTGGTAAGATATCAGTCTACACACTGTCAACTGATATCATAAGTTGACATTTTCCTCCCTTGTAATTTTTTTAACCTCTCACCCATGCACACTTGATATAAAAAGTTTTTGCTTTTTCTTATTTTTTGTTAACATATCAGACTAGTATGTCAATTGATATGTTAACAAAAAATAATCAAAATCACTAATTAAGTGAGAGTGCTGCTATTTGCACACTTTTTTTTTACACATCCCTCATCACTTAATTAATGATTTTATAGATTTACCCCATTGTGAAAAGACCTAAAGCCTTTCCCAACACACCCCATCTTCTCTATTCTCTTCCTTCCCTCCCAACCGTGCCTTGCCCAGCTCCCCATCTCTTCGACTTCTCTCTCCCCTCTCCGACTTCCCAGCGCAGCACCTCCTCTCTCTCTCTCTCTCTCTCTCTCTCTCTCTCTCTCTCTCTCTCTCCTTCCCTCTATCTTCTCTCCCTTTCTCAGTCTCCTTTTGCGACCACATATCCCACCCTAGACCCAAGCTCGACATGTGACCACCCACCTCAACCCCGTCTCGTTAAGACCGGAGATCACCCTTCTAGCTTTTTTTTTTCTCTCTCTCTCTCTCTCTGTGTGTCTTCCTCTCCCTTTCTCTCTGGCTTCTTTCCCCTTCTTCTTGCAGCACCATTGCGCGCAGCACCTTCCTCCACAACACCTTCATGCCATCGCGTGCAGCACTGTCGAAGCCACCCGCGTGCCCTTCTGCTCGCACCAACCTAGCCACACCACCCCGTCAAGATCAGCCACCACCCTACCCCTCTCTCTCTTCTCTTGCCCAAGCAGATAGCCAAAACCTTTAAATAAAATATTTCTAGCTAGTTCAGATAAAACCCACACTCTAAATTATCTTAAACATACAAAAAATGTGTTAGGATGAGCTGGTGTTGGGGGTGAACCAAAGGACTGTTGGCCCGAAGATGGATGCCGGGTGTGGTGTTGGGAGGGGGTGTGTTCGGAGGGGAGGAGAAAGAGGGAGATGACTCACATTGGTCCTCAGTTATTTTAAGTAATCGAGAGTGTCATGGGCCAGCTTTCGTGTATCAGACTAATCCTTTGAGTCGGTCAAAAACAGAGAATCAAAAAAATTAGTTATTTTAATTGACAAAAAATTGAGACTTTATCTTTAGATTGGAAACTAATATTAACTATATTGATGTATTATTCAAAAGATTAAATCTAGAAACAACATTGAAATAATGGCGAGCTCGCAGGAATTAAAGATAAATGTAAGCATTTTGTTTCCCTTGGTCGTAATAGGGCTCATTCATATCATTATTTTGAATACACAAAGTAACTTTAGACCCATTTGAAGTAATATTTTGTATTCATGTAATTTGGTTAGCAAGTTTAAATAGAGAGTTTCTTTTGCTCCTAAAAGAGAATTAAAGTTTATTTACATGTAGCTTTAATTCCATGATTACAAGCAATTCCAAACACATTTTCATTTTTGTGTTAGACATCGATCGGTTGCAAATCACTGCAACAACAAAATATGTTAGGAAAATTTTGTGAAATAACTCCTTTTAATACCTAACTTTTTTTTTTTTTTGACTCTTTTGCTTATTTTCGAACAAAAGTTCCCGTGATATTTAAATCGTATCTACCAGTGTGTCGATGTGGCGACAACAGAATCGACCTTCAGCTCCCAAAAGCAACGCAATCTCCGATCAACACCCAACCACCACTCCCCTTGCTTCCGGCGTTGAAATTCCGCCTTCACGTACAACATTAAAGTACCCAAATCTCTATCGTTGGGGGCTCTGAGATGCTGAAGACGATGTGGAGAACTCCTTGTTACAAAATCAGAGGTATGCCTTTGCCTTGTCTTCACTACTCTCGTCTTGTTTTCTTCAACAATTACTTTGCCTTGTTTCATTCTCAATCCTCAAACCCAACAAAATCTACAAACCCCCAACCCAAACCCACTAATCTCCACGATGCTTTCAATTTGTTCAATACCATGCTTCAAATGCGTCCTCTGCCTTCGGTTGTCCGTTTCACTCAAATCTTGGGTCAACTTGCCAAATTGAAACATTATTCAGCGGTCATATCTTTGAATAACCAAATGTGCCTGTTGGGAATTGCACCTGATGTTTATACTCTAAACATTATCATTAATTGTTTTTGCCATTTGAAACAAATGGGCTATAGCTTATCTGTCTTGGGAAAATTCTTCAAATTTGGCTTTGAACCAAATGTCACGACCTTCAACACTCTAATCAAGGGCTTTCTTCTTGCGGGTAGAGTTGCTGAGGCTGCAGGACTGTACAGAAATATGGTGGAGGGAGGTTGTAAGCCCGATGTGGTCACATTTAGTACTTTAATAAACGCCTTTTGCAAAATGGGGAATAATGGTGCAGCTCTTCAATTGCTTAGGAAGATGGAACAAGAAGGCTGTAAACCTGACGTAGTTGTCTTTAACACCATCATTGACAGTCTTTGTAAGGACACACTAGTTGCTGATGCATTGAACCTCTTTACAGAAATGATTAGTAGGGGTATTGCTCCAGACGTCATTACTTATAACTCTTTGATTGATGGAGTTTGCAAATTAGGAGAGTGGGAAGAAGCTACGAGATTATTGAAGGAAATGGTGAGTAAAAAAATCTTTCCAGATGTATGCACCTTCAATGTCTTAGTGGATACGCTTTGTAAGGAGGGGAAAGCTGTGGAAGCAAAAAGTGTGGTTGAAATTATGATTCAAAGAGGTATTGAACCTGATACGGTTACATACAATTCGCTTATGGATGGTTACTGCTTGCGAGGAGAATTGAAGGAAACAAATAGAGTTTTTGATCTAATGCATAGCAAGGGTGCCATTGTTGATGCTCATAGTTATAACATATTAATAAATGGATATTGCAAGCATACAAACATGGAAGAGGCCTTGATGCTTTTTGAAGAAATGTCTCGTAAGGGACTGGTTCCAGATACCATTACTTATACCACTCTTATGGATGGTTTTTGCAAAGTGGGGAGATTACAAGATGCTCAAAACTTGCTCTCTAAGATGCATGCTTGTGGCCAACTTCCAGATGTTCAAACTTATGCTGTTTTACTGGATGGCCTTTGTAAAAACCAACAACTTGAAATGGCAATAGAATTGTTTAGAGAGATGGAAGGCAAGAAGTTGGATATGAATATTGTGATTTACAATATTCTAATTGAAGGTTTGTGCAAAGCTGGAAAACTTGAATCTGCAAGGGATCTCTTTTGCAGTTTATCATCAAAGGGATTTGAACCTAATGTGTGGACATATAATATAATGATTAGTGGACTTTGTACTGGAGGCCTAATAGGTGAAGCCGAAAAGTTGCTTAGAGGAATGGAAGAGAAAGGCTGTTCTCCAAATGATTGCACCTATAACACAATTATTCGAGGGTTTCTTAACAATGATGAGACATTAAGGGCGGCGGGACTTATTGAAGAAATGGTGGAGAGGGGTTTCTCTGCAGATGCATCAACGCTGGAATCGATAATTGACCTATTGTCTAAAGATAAAGTAGATCCAGCTTTGTTGGCATTGATAACATGAGTTGATTTGCCTCTTTGAAAATTCATAGTTTTTTCAGATCCTCCTCATTATCACAGTGAACTTTGAAACTACTGCACTTTTGACAATGATGGATGTCGTCTATATGTTATCTATGACATATCCATCATGTGAAATTTATGTCTTTTATCATGTAGATTCTTCTGGCCTTTAGAGCTGGGTGTGAAAGTTTGTTGGTGTGGTAGTTCTTGGCAAAGGGTAATGCATAGTCTGGTCTGCCCTGTCATCATTCTTCTACAGCTCTACACATTAACCTTCGTTGACTGAATGTAACTTGTTACATAGTTAGCTCTGAGATTGTATTTAAAGGCTAATTGCTTCTGTAATCATTCAAAGAGAAGCTGATTAATCAGATTGTGTCTTTTCCTGGAAGCTTCTGTCTTCTATTCCTCTGTTTCAACACACCCCTACCCCCACCAGCTTGTTTTGTTTTCATTTTCATTAATATCTTTGTTATGAATTCAATGACATTCCTGATCATTTTAGAAGGTATAAACAAAATTTTAAATGTTTGGAGACAGATTGATTCCACTAATTAGTTTTATTCATTTTGGAAGCTGGCTTTTTGATTTCTGTCAATGTAATTACTGAAGGATCTGTTACGCATTTCTACACACCACAATATCAGAGAAACAAATGCATAATGATGATGTTGATAGATGCTTGGCATGTTGTGTTATCCAGAAGAAATGAAACTAATCTTGATCATATCTTGCTTGAAAATAATCTTAGTAGAAAACTCCATTAATCCCTGAGACTGAGTAGGACTTAGAAAATTTAGGAGTGGAAGAAGGGTCTGGAGGAAATTAAACCTAGTAATTAAAGAATCTTTATGCTTGTAGAAATTACGAAATCTCAGTTTTCGAATACTTAAATTTTGTTTGGATTCTTTTTTGGTTTTCTGTACATTGAAATTAAGTGGCTTTCCATTCGATTTTGCTGTTTCTCTTCACGTATCTGACTTTCTTGTTAGCATCATAAAACTTTGGTTCCTATTATTTTTATGATGTGCATTTGGGATGTTGTAGTTGTTTCTATTATCAGCTCAGGCGCTCTATTGTTCTCTCTTCCAGATATTCTCCCTCCTCTTGATTCTGTCGCATTACTTATATTTTAACCCGCTGTTCATCTTTTTGTCTGAAATCAGGTCATAAGGACTTTACTTCTACTGGGAGATCAAAAGAGAAGGGTAGGAACATACTTTGTCAAGCTTTTGTGGGCAATAGAGGGCAAGAGAGGGAAGAAGAAAGAGAGAGAAGAGGGAAAGTCGCCAGGGAATCTGGTGAGTAAGGGACGGGTTTGCTGGGTGGGTCTTTTTCTTTTTTGTTTGTAAAAAATTTCTTTTAAATGAATTGTTTGAAAAAAAACAGGCGTCTACTTGGTTAGTGTATTTTTCTCCACAATGTTGAAGAATTTCTGATTTCAAATCCTCTCTCCCCCAGATAAAAAAAGTGTCACCTAATTTAATTTAAGAGGGGAAACCAAGCATGTGAAGCAATAGAGGCAGGTAAAGCGAGAATTAGAGGTGTCAAACGGGCCGGGCCAGCTGATAAATCTGTCATAAGTTTTTTATTTTTACTTTAGTCCTTTTTTTTTTCCCTTTAATTTTCATTTTTTCTTTATCTTATTTTTCTGTAATTTTGGAGGTAAGAAATTTAGGTTTGGTTTTGGTTTATGTTTGTTCTGTGTTCTGTGTTTACACTCAAATCTCTCAAAATTTTCATTGCATTCTTTTTTTTTTTTTTTTTTTTTTTTTTTTTTGTGTCAGGTCAGGGATGTGTAGTCCCGTTAGAAGCAAGGTATCAGAGGATGATGATGATGACCTTTGGGATGACTTTATAATGGAATGGGCTAGGGTGAGTTTATCAATATTGTCGATGTTTACATATTTTTCTATATAATTGATATTTTGATTTCCATTTGACAGTTATTTTCTATGAAAGGAGAATAAAAACGATTTTCATGCTCTGCCTCTTCCCCAACGTGGAAGTGAATTAGCTTTTCAACCCCTTGAACATCTACAGGCTTTTGAGTATAGGCCACCTCCAGTTGCTGCCCTTGGTTTCCATGAAAAATGTCTAGGTTCATTTGAAGATCCTGGGGTTTTTGTTTGATTACTCATTGTTCTTAGGTTATTTTCTCTATCTCTCTCTTCCTCTCCATTTTTTTTTTAATTTTTTTATATTCTCTCAACATTCCTTCACTTGGTTAAAGGTCAATGTTAAGTTGGTTGCCGCTGAGGAAGCTCTTGCACTATCCATATGGACAACTGCTACAATTTGCCAAGTTCTCTCCCTTGAAAGTGTAAGCTCAATTGTTTGTCTTGAGTCCAGCTGTGTTAAATAGTTTTTACTACTTGGTTGAGATTTTTTTCTATGGTTATCCATATTTATTCTCACTATGTGATGTGATGGTTTTTTTTTTTTTCCTTTGTCTGTGCAATTCATGTTTTCTGAATCTGAGTTTCCCAGGAGATAAAGAACTCAGCCAATGAAATTTTTTTTGTAAGGCAAGAAAGTCCTAAAGATCTAATTTTGAAAAGGAATAACTGGATAACCTGCATTATAGTATTGACGTAACTCCAGTTCAAATTTTTATCATTTTAAAATTGGTAGTGGTCTTGTTCCAAGTTGTACTCATATGATATACGTCCTCATCAATATCATATATTGAATGCTAAATTTTCTTTTGAAATCTAGTTGTTTGCAGGAATGAATCTAACACATACATTATTGCAGGGGAAACCTTTACATCTGTGAAATTGTGGACGGAAGTTGCAGCATACCTGTTAGCTGTTCGAGCTTTAAATTAATAAAGCCAACTATTGATGAGGTCGACCAGCATTGCTCTCTAGGTAATCCTTTTTCTTTGCTTCTTTTCTTTGCGATAAGGAAAAATTTTAGTTAATTAGTGTTCCATGGCTATGCACACTCTGTTCTTCAACAGTTATGATGACTTTTCATTTCAGATATATATTTTGCCAATTCTTTTTGATGAGGCTCCACTTCAAGCGAGGTTTAAAGCCCATTTCCCAGTTCACATGTAAGTTCCACTTTTCTAATATGGTGCTGAACAATTTCATTCCTATGGATGCTGAGTAATAATAAATGTTTGGTAATATGTTCTTTAGTACCTCACTTGCTTGGTGCTTTCTAGTTCTGCCATTTATTTCCATACTAACTCTACTAACATGATTCATGAGACTCCATGCTGAGATTTATTAAGTACAATGGTAATTTCATAAGCTTGTGTGGATGTTCTGACTGTTCTTTTTTTTGCTCTTCTTTTCAAATACAATATGGTGATTTATTTTTTATTTTTTGTTGGCATTTTATTTTTCATTGGATGGAAAAGTTGAGCAACTTAGATTTATATGTATGTGTTTATTTCAATTTTTAACTAGTTTTTGCTGTCATGCTTATCTTGCTCATGAGTTAAATGCATGTAGCTAATCCAGTTAAATGACGGTAGTTAATCCAACTAATGATGTATAATTTGTTTTCATGGATATGCTTGTTCTGTCAGAATATTCAAGAATTTTGTGGGAGTAGACAAGGTCATTAACAAGCTTCAAAGGTACATGACTTGAGCTTTTCATAATATCAAGAACATGTGCAAGACCCATGATTGAAATCTCAGAATATTCAAGTCAATTCTTGTAAGAAAATATAAATGAGCAAAGTTGCAGAAGGATACAAGGATAGTAAAGCATGCTTACAAGGTGTTTCCAGCAACAAGAACTGTAGGGCCCTATTCACACCAGGTGTTTTAGCTTCCTTTTGCTGCATTGTTATAGTTGCAGTTCTGTTTTAGGTTGTTTTTATTTTGTTCTCTCTTTTATTTCTTTATTTTCCTTCAAGTTTTGGTGTAGTTTTCTTTGCGAGCTGTGTGGCAGGGTGCCAACCCCCCTCAGCCCTTTTGCTTGTAACTGTATAAGCCTTTAGCTTTTAATGGAGTTATTCAGACCAAAAGATGTTAACTGAAAAAATTGGATTGCTAAATTGATTTTTTGCAAGAAAGAGAAATCCCTTAAATAAGATCATCTAGCGTGCTGGAGGATTGCTCCGGCGATAGAGAACTTTCTGATCGAGCAAACTGCTCTCACCCTCCATCTCTTCAATTATCTTTCATTCACTTTTGTTTCAATTAAAACAGAGTTAAGTCGTTCCTTGGCCAAAAAAAATTTGAGTTAAGTTGTTAAATTATGTTACAGATGTCAAAAAACTAGCTAAGGGACAGAAACGAGAGAGAGAAAAGGGGACACAGATCTCAACTCGCATTTATATATGAACACTCATCTCATTATCAAGCCTGAATTGCTCAAGCCTATGGCCCTATACACAGTAAAAAAAGAAAAAGGAAAAAAAAAAAAAGCTCTTACTTAAAAGTCAATCTCCAGTCAATATATGTTTATACCCCTCCCAAAATGCGTCGGCGCAGGTGAATATTTTTTTGGTTCAGAGAGAGTTTGCTGGGTTATTTCTAGTTGGATGTCAGCAAGTTGAAATAGAAGGGTCATTAAGTATTAGTTCAAAGGATAATTTAATTAAATAAGCTATTTTGATCCAATTTAAGCTATTTTGTGTGAGAGTTGCTATTTGTATATGTTTTTTTTTCTTTTTGTACACCCTCAAAACTTAATTTGTGAATTTACTTAATTAACACAAAGAAAAAAGACCTTAAAGAACAATCTTTACACACTCAAGACACAAAAAAAACAAACAAACAAACAAACACACCCCTTCACCCGACCCTGCAAATTCCAATCAACCACTTGAAGGTATGGCTGAGTGGCTTATTATAGGATTTGCGAATGGCTGTGCCACCTCGAATGGGAACCTTTTCTAAACACGTATCCCAGTTGAGTGGCTTACTATAGGATTTGCTAAGTTGCTTCAATTTCCTTTAATTTTTTTTTTTGTCTTTTAATAAAAATTATGAAAGAGATGTAAGTATGTCACCTTTTTTGATTGATTGGGTAATTCAGATCTGGTTTCTTTATGATATGGATATGGATTATGATTTATGGATATATATATATATATATGGATCTGGTTTCTTTTGTCCACCCATATATGGATTTTTATGATTTATGTTTTTTATCTTCATTCTCATCTAGCTAGCTAGCTAATTAAAGAAAACAAGTTAACATTCTCATCTGAAATGTCCAAATTAAGTTAACAAATCGAATGAATTTGGATTTGATTCACCGGAGAAGAAGAAAAAGATGCAAAAATTGCAGATGTGGACTTTTCAATGGATTTTTTGGTCGATAAGTGCTATAGCACTATTTCAAGTGGACTTTTCGGTGGATTTTCTGGTCGACATGTGCTATAGCACCTGTCCACCACTTAGTCCACCAATTTTGTCCACCACTTTGTCGACTACTTTTCAATTATGGGCATTTTAGTCTCAAAAAATAAAAAGGGGTTGCAAAAGTAAATTTTTGAGAAAGGGGTCAAAAAAGCTTAAGTTGTATGAAAATAGGTCATTTAATTAAGTTTTCCTAACTTAAATACGGTATAACAATTGCGGCTGAACATGTTTACAACAAAAAAGTGACTCATCATTCTCAGCTTATACATAGCTCATACACAGTTGTCCACTACTAAAGTACAATCCAGCTTATGGACAACCATTCTCTACTAAAGTTAAAACCAATGGATTTAGTACAATCCTCATGCTAGGTCGAAAGTGTTTTTCAGGAACTTAAGAATAATATCAATAGAAAGACTTTCGTGCTAATAACGTGTTATAAATATAGAGAAAAGTGATAAAAAGAGAAAAAGAGAATTTAGAGAAATTGAGTGTGTCAATTCGATCTTCTTATTAGACTACAAATTACAGAAGTACAATGAATGAAACAATCATCTAATACTCATAAATCATAGGCTACAAATCACTAAATTTGACCATTATGGTGGTTATTCACACTAATCAATATATTTATAATAGGTATGATAAATATATGTATAATAAATAGCTATAAGAAAATATTAATAACAAAAAAACTTGGTACAAAAGGGAAAAAAAAAAAAACTTGATTAGAATTATAAAAACTAAAAGGGAAAATGTTAGCAAAAAGATTATAACTATACCCCTATTTTCAGTTGAGGATCCCGTTTTCACTTTGCTTCAATCAAGGACTATTATTTTTCAAGTGCTTCAATCAAAGATATTCCGTCAATTCTGTCAAAACTTCCGTTACAATTGATCACGTAAGGGTCACGTGACCAATTTATAAGGGCAAAAAAGTCTTTTCTCATAAAAAAGAATTATAAAAAAAAAATTTAAACTAAAAAAATTTAAACAAATTTAAAAANGGTGGGGGAGGGGGGAGGGATGGCGATGGCGATGGCGATGGTATAGGGGGATGAGGGGGCGGGGATGGGTGACTGTGACGGGGAGGGGGAGCTGGCTGGGGTGCAGAGAGAAAAAAAGAAAAAGATAAGAGAGGCAGATGATCCGATAAACCATTCATCTGGGTTGTAAGAGGCCGTAGTCGTCACACAAAGGAGTTGGAAAAGTGGATTACAGAGAATAGATTTGAGGAAAGGACCAAAGCAAGGGGGCTTCTGATTCGGGGTTGGGCTCCGAAAACACTAATACTATCACACCCTGCAATTGGGGGGTTGTTAACACATTGTGGATGGAATTCCACATTGGAAGGCATATGTGCTAGGGTGCCTATGATCACATGGCCACTGTTTGCAGACCAATTTCTGAATGAGAAACTAGCTGCACAGATTCTGAAAATTGCAGTGAGGGTTGGGGTGGAACATCCAGTAAAGTGGGGAGAGGAGGAGAATATTGGGGTGTTGGTGAAAAGGGAAAATGTGAAGGAGGCCATTGACAAATTGATGGATATTGGAGAAGAAAGCCAAGGGAGAAAAGAAAGAGTCAGAGAGTTTGCAGAGATGGCAAAGAGAGCAATAGGAGAAGGAGGATATTCTCATCAAAACATTGAACTACTCATCCAAGACATTGTGCAGGGGGTGGCGAGGGTGAGAGATGGAGGGAGATGGAGGAAATTTTTTTTGTTTTTAAATTTGTTTAAATTTATTTAGTTTTATTTTTTATAATTTTTTTTATGAGAAAAGACTTTAATTTTTTACCCTTATAAATTGGTCACGTGACCCTCATGTGATCAATTTTAACAGAAATTTTGATAGAATTGACGGAATATCCTTGATTGAAGCACTTGAAAAATAATAGTCCTTGATTGAAGCAAAGTGAAAACGGGATCCTTAACTGAAAATAGGGATATAGTTATAGTCTTTTTGCTAACATTTTCCCAAACTAAAAAGTGATGAGAGATTTGAAAGAGTTAAGACGTACAAGTGAGTCAGGGAGAGAGAAAACAGAAACCAAAAACAAAAAGAGAATGTGGCACTAGAATTTAATAACAATTATGTAATTATATTTCATGATGGCTACAAAAAGAGAATGTGGCACTAAAATTTGATAACAATTATGTAGTTACAATTTGAAAACAAAAGGAGAATGTTGCCAATAATTAAGGATTTATGGTCGTCATCCATGTAATTATTGCTAAATATGGAAGTTAAATATTGAGAAAATTACATTTATGTTCTCAACTATACCCAATGAATAAAATTTCGGGTTTCGAAGAAATTTCGATGAAAATTTCGACGGAAATTTCGAAGATTTTTAAATTTCGACAGAAATTAGACGGAAACGACGGAAATTTTGAATGAAACTTTACCATATATTTATTTAACATATTATCTACTACATTGATAAAAAAAACATTGAAGAAACTAAATTATATAGTAGATTTCATGTGATATAAGATGAATATAATGCGCGCTGGAGGCAAATACTGTTAAATAAAATTAGTACAATGAATAAATAAAATTAGTATATTCTTTATACTCTATAAATCTATAATCTATACGCTAAATCATAATACTAAACTCTATATACCCTATACTCTTTATACTCTATAATCTATACACTAAACTCTATATATTTTATAATCTATACTCTATATTGTTTAGGATATGGTATAAGATATTAGAGTTTAGGCTTTTTAGGATATTTTTAATTATTTTTTAATATAAAAATGTGTTAGGTTTAAAAATAACTAAACGAAATCTCAAAACGGCCAAACAAAACCCCAAAAAATTTTTTTTCTTTCTAATTGCCCAAAGGCCCCAAACCCCAATCAATCCTAAATTTTTTTGTTCTTTCCTTTTCATTTTTTTTCTTTTCTTTTCATTTTTTTCTTTTATTTTATTTTATTTCTTTTCTTTTTTCTTTCTTTCTTTCCTTTCTTTCCTTGCTTTTCCTGTTTCCTTCCTTTTCCCGTAACTCTCCACTTCTCCAGTCATCTTCCCTCTCAATCTCTCATTACTTCATTAGTCACCTTCTCTTTCTCTCTCCCTCAGTCAGTCACTCCCTGGAGATATATCCTTCCCTCTCTTATCTTTTCTCTCTCCTCCCTCTCCCTCCCCGATCTCCCTCTCTTCTCTCCACGCGCCGATCTCTTATCCCCGCACCGATCTCTTCCTCCTCTCTTCTCTCCCCCCAGCGACGACCGGCAACAAGGACGGCTCTCCTTTTCCTCCCATCTCTTCCTCTGGTCGCTGCCTCCCTGGCTCAAGCCGAAAATTTCGGCGAAATTTTTTGAAATTTTTTGAAATATGTTTAATATAGTGTTAAAATTTCCATATCCCTAAAAATCAAAATTTAACACCTTGACTATACCTCGTTTTTCAACTTAATTAATACCTCAATTCTAAAAATTTACATTATCATACCTCAACTTCCATTTCGTGTCAATTTCATATATACCTTCATTACGTACATCTTTCATTTGAAATGTTATTATCTATTGACGTGGCAATGACATGGCATATGCAGACCCCTCCAATAAGCATTCACGTGGCTTCTAAACATATGGATGAAAAATAATAAAAAAACCAACAAAACTTTTAAAAATGAAATAAATTAATTAAAAAATAAAAAAATCTTTTAAAAATCCATGTGGCTATTTTTATAAGCCACGTCAATGCTTAGAGGTGGGGTCTGTGTATGCCACGTCACTGCTACTTCAATAGATAACGACATTTCTAACTAGAGATGTAACGAATATATGAAATTGACACAAAATGGAAAACGAGGTATGATAATGCAACTTTTTAATATTGAAGTATCAAGTTGAAAACGAGGTATAAATAGTTGAGGTATTAAAATGTAATTTACTCCTAAATATTTAACCTAATTAATAGGTCATAACCGAAATAGCTTTTTCTACAATAAGCTCGATCAATAGCTATCAAATTCGACCTCACCCTTACAAAGTTTCTCATGTCACAGGTCATTTGGGTTCAAGTTTTTAGCAGGCTAACCGCCGAAAGAACAAGTCTTGGCTTTGCAAAGCTCCAATTATTAAATGGAAGTGCCATTTCCCATGTTAAATTTTGACGGTTCGATAATAAATGGGTGTGAAGTTTTTTCTGGCTCTCTCATTCGTGCTCACTCTTTCTCTTCTCTTGTAATAGGTTCACGAAATATAGGGTTTTCGAATGGCTAAATGGTTGAGGGTCAAGCTTTGAAGGATGGCCTCATTCATGCCTTAAATGTTGGGTACTGCATAGTTTGTGTGGAGGGCGACACCAAACTACTCATTGATTGAATCTTAGGAAAATGTTTCATCCCATGCATGGAGGATTGTACTGTCATTCGGGATATTCTCCACCTCACCAACTCTTTTGAAAGCATTCAATTTGAGCATGTTCTTCGATAAGCCAACTTTATGGAGGATGCTTTAGCTATCGAGCCACCAATTAGTATTATCAAACCAGTATAGATATCTTTTTCTTATTATTATTATCAAACCAGTATACATATATATATCCATGAGTACTAAATAGTATAAGCCGCGCGTACCATTATCTCTGTCACAAGCTATATAATATATAGTGATGGCCTTGTGTGTTAAGCTCAGAGGAATATTGGAATGAAAAACAAAGAAAAGGAATGAGAACCTGCTTAAGAATTTTGGTACTCACGCACACTGCGTGCATGACTCACTTTTCATATATATAAAGGTTTTACAAAAACAGCAGCTGAAAGCACGTGAGCTATGAGCTCATTTACAGCTATTAAAAGTTTATTACAAATTATAGAATGCCACATGACATCCCAATTTTAACTAACTGCTGTAACAGATTAGTTGCATCACTTCTTTTCTAAGCTCGTGTGAGCTTGATGGCTGAAATCAATACAGCCTTACATCATTCAACACTCCCTTCTAAGGCTTTCATTGATTTCACTGAAAGCTTGTCTCTTAAGTAGCCAAATCGATCCTTAGGCAAAGCTTTAGTAAGGATATCTGCAATCTGCTCTTCTCCCTTGCAGTACAACAGATTAATCTCACCTTCTTTAATTGCATCACGAATGAAATGGAACTTTCGTTTGATATGCTTAGATCTTTGATGGAACACAGGATTCTTGGCCATTGCTATGGCTGAGGTGTTGTCACATAGCAATACAGTTGGTTCAATCACTTCTTCTCCAAAATCTTGCAAAACAAAACGAAGCCAAATTGCTTGAGTGGCTGCTTCAGATGCACTGAGGTATTCTGCTTCTGCAGTGGACAATGCCACACTTTGCTGCTTAACAGATGCCCATGAAAACACACCACTTCCAAATGAAAAAGCATAGCCAGATGTAGATTTCATGTCACATTCGTCTCCACTCCAGTCGTCTCCACTCCAGTCACTGTCACAATAACCAACCAACATTGCTGAATCTCCTTTCTTGTAATGTATTCCATAGTCTAAGATCCCCTGAATATACCTGAACACTCTCTTAGCAGTGCCATAGTGTTTAACAGAGGGATTATGCATGAATCGAGCCAAAAGACTAGATGCAAACATAATGTCTGGCCTTGTTGCAGTGAGATACAACAAGCTGCCAACCATTTTTCTGTAGCATTCCTCATCTGCAGGGGCACAATCATCATCTCTTCTAAGCTTATCAGAGATTGCCAAAGGGGTAGAAACTGACTTGCAATCCTTTAATCCAAATTTTTCTAGGAGAGTCAAAGCATATTTCCTTTGATGAATGAAGATGCTGTCCTTCATTTGAATAACTCCAATTCCCAGGAAATGATGCAACAAACCTAAGTCAGTCATTTCATATTTCATCATCATGTCCCTTTTGAAATCTTCTAACATCCTTTTGCAGCTTCCAGTATACACTATGTCATCCACATAGATGGAGACAATTAGTGTTTCTTCTCCTTCCTTGGCCTTGACATAGAGAGTGGCTTCACTGGGGCTTTTCTTGAATCCACACTCTAATAGATAAGTATCAATGTTGTTGTACCAGGCTCTTGGTGCCTGCTTCAAACCATAGAGAGTCTTCCTCAATTTATATACCTTGTCCTCTTTTCCTTGAACAAGAAAACCATCGGGCTGATCCACATAAACCTCTTCTTCAAGTACCCCATTTAAGAAGGC